>PNEQ01059256.1:0-26882 GCA_003012365.1 Medauroidea extradentata
TCATTTTTAAATATAAATAATAATAGGCTATGTTCGTCCATTCCTCTCTTCGCTCGCACAAGCAAGAAACAATTAACAAATGCCTATCGAAAGTGTTTCCCTTACAACGCCTGAAAAATTAATATTACCAAATCCTGGTTACTTTCATTACCAACACACACAGTATAGAACTAGGCTTACCGATAGGCTGTCGGCTACGCAACTACTAGCTAAATATTGTTGGTAAAACACTTTTGAAGATTTGACTGGAGGTTTGCTTAACTGGAAGCTACCAAACTGGAAAATTTAGCCCGAGGTGGTATAACCGGGCCTTAGTAATTAGTAGACTAGCAGTTGTTTCCTGCCTGTATCTCTTTTAATGCCAGTGATCTCTTTCTCTGCCTAATTAGACTAGGCCAGTAGTCAAGTGGTGTTTAATAACTTACATATCACTAGATTAAATTTTATTACATTCAATCTAGCACCACGGGCCATACTGGAACCAGGTAAAAATATTGTACAAGAACAATATAGGAAACTCATAAGAAAAACACGAGATGTGTTATTTGATTCCAGCTCCTGCTGATATGAGTGCTGTTCCTTCTGCAATAGCACATTGCTCTTTGGGTGATTTTTGTTTTATAAATTGATAGTTATAATTTGAAATGTAATCATGATTTTGGTATATAGACATGCTCTTTTAGTTATTATTTTGATAAAAAAAACATTCTTAAACTATTAGCCTAAAAGAAATCCAGTCTGTAAATTTACAACCACCATAGAAAACGGAGACATAAGAATGTGAATTTTGTTAGTGTCTCCAGCTCTCACTGTTGGTAACACGTCTTGCCCTTTAACAATGCTAAAAAGCTGTAGTTTCCCATTTTGTCATTTTACGATATTTGCTGGAACAGTATAAATATATTTCAGCTCCTTGTAATTCTCAGATATATTGAAAATAATTTACAATGTAGTACATACGTGCCAATATAGTGCATACATTTTAATGCTTTTTGTGCATTATTTAATTTTCACAAATTTGTGTTTATTGTGTCCTTGTAGAAACAAACGAGAAGTGTTATTGTTGAACAAGATGGCTATGTCTACACTGGAGTAGTAATATCTCTTTCTCTCACTTCATAGTCGGTCTCCGTAGCATAGTCAGTTAGGTGCCTGTCTACGGTGCGAGGGCTCCTTGGTTCGAATCCTGGCTCGAGCATGGTTCTTGTGTTGTCCCTTCACCTCACTTCACCCTCACCGGCTCTTAAGACCTCATTAAAGAGACATTTCTCCATTTCACCTCACCTCTGACTACATACTGGATAATAATTTCATATATGCTGACAATATCTTTAAAATAAGCATTTTCCTCTATTCAGAAAAAAAAAGTTGTAAAGTATGTCATCTACTGATATAAAAAAATATTTTCTATTAAAAAAGAAGACAGTAACAAAATAGTAATAACACAGAAGAAAGTGTACCATCATGGAATAGATAGGCTCCATCAACAAATTCTTCGACTGTTGTGTTACGCGGGCTGGTACTCCTTCTCAGTACAAGACTCATAACATTATTGGATGACACAAATGTTTCTTGCTGCAAGAACCTGAAAAAAAAATTTGAATACTGGATTGCTGTGAATTTTAGAATTTTATACATTCTGTAAGTATGTATTAATTTTTACATTTCTTATCACTGATCAATGTAGTCATAAATTGATAAAATCCAAAGCATGTAATTGAACTTTATAAGCAATTTGACTTGCAATAAAAATGTTTGCTCATATCAAAACTGTTTGCTTTATTTTTAAATTTGTACTTACTGTCGGTAATTCAAATCAGTACAGTAAAAGAGAATTTTGCAATACAGTCAAGTTTGACTGGTTTTTATTTTTGACATTTCTTATAAGATAATGACAGTCAAATAAATTTGAGGTCATTATACTTTATACGAAAAAATGATTATTTTACTTGTGATTTGGAGTAATTGTTTACTACTTACCTGCCTATTCTGTCACGTACATGTTTTACCACAGGGCTGCAAATTCTTGTTAGAGGTTTTGTGTTGTAGTCAGCAAACCCATCATACACTTCAATCACTGTTTGACATGATGGTGAGCTGTGGCAGAGAACATTCCAAAGTTTTTGCACAAAATGTTATGCGGAACATTTCCATACAAAATTGTTTACTATTGTCCGAATGCAAAATGTATGCGTATGCAGTTAAATAAACATTGGGGTAAGATTTTGTTACATATTAACAAATAACATCTACTGAATATCCAGAGACAGAAAACAAAGAAACATCAACAACATAAATTTTTTTTTAAATTTAGAAGTACAGTATGTTTACATTTCGTTGTGTCTAGTCAAACCAACAGACTGTCTCAGTGAAGCCTCTGTGCAGGAAAATGCAAATGTGTGTGTGTATGTTAAGTCCTTTTATTTGTATTATTTTTTAAGTAGAGTTACAAATGAAATACTGTTTACTCTATATCTGTACCTCGGAGGCATACGACACTATGTCCACTTTTGCTCAAAATGCACTTTTTACCATAAACATTACCACAGATTTAAGTACTTCCTAGTGATATACAACACAAAATCTGTGTTGTGTACAAAACCCACGTTTTTGGGTGTCAAACAGCTGAATTCACTAGTGAATCACTCTCTTCAATCTGCTCTCCTGAGAAATATGATTTTTGTGACATAGTGTCTTATGCCTCCGAGGTACAGATATATGTCACCCTGATTTACCTACACAGATTTGGAATAATGTAGTTCAAGTTTATGTTCCAATGATTCAATTAAATTTTTCGTAGTTTCAGAATAACTTTGTTAACCCTAACGCCTGTGTTTATGGTTTTAATTAGAGATCTAAAATATAAACATAATTCCCAGTATCTCTTCAGTTGAATCAATTTGGCATATATTAGCAGTTATGGCTTTATATTTTATTTGTCCTACTATACAGTACTCGTGACTTGCCCTATTGTATCGTTCACTATGACAACTGCTTGCTTTCGGCTTCCTTTGGTCACTTTTCCATTATGTGGTGCAATATTGACCTTCCCATTCAGCTTGCGATTAGAAGATGAGGTTCCCCTTGAAGGGATGATATCTTGTCTCTTAGAGAAAGTGAGATATCTTTGATCCTTCAGTCACTGTAATAAGTTTTGTTGCTGGTAAAGTTTTAAAGATTTTTCAGATTTATCACACTGTAAACATGTTTAATTAATTATTGGTTCACAAAAAATTATTGTTTTTACTTTATGAGATAGCTTCAGATTTGTCGTTTTATCTTCAAACTCTGTTAAAATCGAACAACCTAAATTTAAATCTGTGCAGTGCCATACCAAATTGTATCTTAAACTGCCTATGTGTCAAGTGCGGAATATGTGTATCATTTCTTGCACACCTGAGGGTATGTGCTGCGGTATGATAGGTGTCTGGCCCCAATCAATTTACGTCATTTATATTTACATAGTTGTTTACAGGAACCTAACTCCAACATAAATAGAGGACTTACACAGTATTTTATGTGTAATCATTTTAATGTACAATATTAATATACATAAATTTAAACTAATTTTTTTTTCTTCTGAGAATGAAGCAAGCAACTGATAAATAAAATTGCATAAATAAAACATTATTTTGAATTTTTTTTTTAGACTCTTGAGATGTGAAATGAAATATTTCAACATTCAGTGATAATCGTACAGAACAATTAGTTTTTTTTCCTTGGCCAAAATAACTTATTCACTTGGCAACTCCTAACTTAAATTTTTTTTGAAACTAAGAAAATTATTACAATGAACGTGTTTAGTTTTTCCATGTGAAAACTATCACAATATACACGTGTGTAGTGCCAAGAGAAGAAAAGATTTATTTTGACCCTTCAGAACTGAATAAATGCATATATGTATCATATTGCAATGAAGAATAATTATGGTTAACTTTTCCTGCGTGGTCATGGAATTGTAAATCTTTCCCACTCCCCAAAACATGAGTAATTTTTACATCAACAAAAGCTTGCATTGCATTCCATATAAAGTTTTACAACAAACAAATAAAAATAATTTAAATATTATTAACAATAACAATAAAAAACTACATTTGTTATTGTCAGCATTTATAAACTTCAAACATAAATATGTAGTATGTACGTAATAATTATTATCTGCAAGATGACAGTTAAAATCATCACCTGAAAACAATTTCTAAGCACATTGACATGCTGTCTGAATCGGCTAAGTATGTATATGGTGATTTTCTGTACCTCAGTTGATAATTGAAGAGAGACAAATGTACAATGTCTGTGCCCCGGCCACGGAAGGACAAGCTGCATGTTGTGGCTGTTGGAAGGCCCCGAGTGTCAAAGTGGCCAGACCTCGAGATGTTACCCAGGAGGACGATGCTGCAGCTCGGCTGGGCAGTTGTGTGACTCGGAGCACTTGTGCCATCCACTGTAACAAACCAACTGTTCTAGTAACAGGTACAAAAGTGGTAGTGTGTGCTATAAATTCAACAGCAAGCTACTATGTGCTGCTGTGTAGGTACATGAAGTGTTTACATGACATGTTTTGAGTTCAAAAAATGTATGATGCTGTGTTTTCTGGATAGTAAGTAGATTTTAATATCTGATAGATGAAGTTTGAAGGATCATTTTAGTCCAGTTTGATAACACTAGAATTGCTTTCAGGTTCTGCTTAAATTGAAATGTATTTTGATTAACTAATTATAAATTTTGAGGAATGGTGGCAGTCTTGTAGGAAATCTATTTAGTGCAGTAAATTGTGTTCCACTCATGCAGCAGTTTGTATGGAAATAGCAGCATTACTTTAACAGAGAGAAATGCTGTTAGCTGTCAATATGCCCTGTAAATCTACAAAAATTTATGCAGTATTTTTTTTTATAGGAAAAGCAGCTGAGTTGATCATGGCAACTACTTCCCGAATTGTGTAAAAAAACTTGTCCGGAGGCAAGAATACATACAGTGTTACCAGGCTTGGACAACATATGCGCAGTGCACTGATCTTGTGTAAACCACATATCACAATGCAAGCTGCCCATGGCTAGGCCAACAGACTAACTCCACTTCAGTTCAACAAATGTATGAAACACAACTCTGTAGACGTTATGGCAACCATCAGTCCCAGGAGTCCCAACCCTTTCAATAGTGGCTGCTGTGTTATCCACCAGCCTTCCACATTGTTTAACAGCAGAATCACCAACCAAACATAATCCATCCGTGGCAACTACAACTGTGCCACTAAAAATCTTGTGTACCAGTTGTAATGCAAACACTGTTATGTAGAGTGTATAGGCCTCACTACCAACACTCTCAGGCAGAGGATGAATGGCCACAGTGCAGACACAAAAAGGGCAGTAAGTGGCCACAGTGTTGGTCAGCAAGAGAAGCCAGTTGCAGCCTGTACAGCCTCACATGACCTGCACTTTGACTCCTGCTATAATACCAATGCGGTGAGAGCTCTTGGACCATCTGACAATATTGCTGAACTCAGGCGATGGGAATCAGCCCATCAATACATCACCAAATCCAGACTATGTTTCTGCTCACCACATCATGAAGAAGCTGGCTTGGCCAGCAAAATGTCATGCTCGTGCTTCTGCGAGTATGTGTCTATCCACGAGTACCTACCTGTGAATACGTGTGACCATTTCTGTACAATATTACGTTATAACTAGTAGCCTATTGTCGTACATATCCCACACATTTTCAAAAATACTTAACACTGCCATACATTAGGGCATAAGTGCCACTCACCCAAATAATCCACCTTGTTGACCTACCACAGTTTTGTGGCCATCGACATGAGTCATTTGCTTTGTTATATCAGTCTTGCATATTGCTTAGTGTGCAGACCTTCATATTGATAGTGATATATTTTCATTTAATTTTGTATATACTTGTAAATGTGAAAATCTGATTTTACATGAACAGCATAGAATTATGACTTTATTATAATTATTATTATAACTATAGTGATCTTCGGATGATTCCTGCAACGGGCTAGTGTGATAAACGGAACCCTGTTTGTGAACACATGCCATTGTGAGCTAATGTTACTGGGTTGCAAGAAAACCCCACAGTAAAATAAGAAACAAAAAAGAGAGGCCAATATTAGCTGTTGTCAACAAATATATACATACAGTACAATATAAGACACTTACAATCGGTCTGCTGGGGTTCCTCAGGCTGTACACATGCCTGAAGACTGGGACAGATACCAGTCCCGAAACATTGTCATCTGTTGTCGTCGAAGAAAACCTGCTACTTTTCGCCTTTGTTTTCTTTGTTGTGTTATCTGTGATTACATCCATTTGTCTCTCTTGTTTGTGTTGCCATTGTTGTCCTCGTCCATCGTTGTTGTCATTTTTCTTTCATCTTGGTTTGTTGTTTTTATCTTATTGTTCTTATTTTTGTGTTGTCTTTATTGTTAAAAGACTATATTCCGTGCTGACATAATCAGTGTTGTTTACAGTGGCGTCTCGTCAGGGTAAGCAAGGCAAGCAGTGCTTGCCCAGGCAGCTTTCTGACAATTATCTGATTATAATAAATATTTACTTGTAACCTTGTCTCTACTAGAAGCTAACTATGACTCGTGCAGATAGATGTATCTTTTACGAATTCCGCTCGGATTACAACACTGTCAATTGGAAGATAAGAACTAGTAAACAAGCAAAGCAAGCTGTTGAAAAGCGCTTCCAATATCGCTTCTAGGGGATAGAGTTGCAGCGATAGTATTCGGGTGAATGAAGGGGTTGGAGGGGTGGCCGGGCAGAAGGAACACGGGAGGGGATTGGCTACGTAACGCTGTGTTAGAAGCTACGATTGCAGTGCTTTCTCGCCGAAGTGTTCCGAATATAGCCGAACCTAGCAGAATAGCCACTTTAGTGGTTTTGTTACCGGTTACTGCGATTTCAGATAATCTACTACCGGTCAAGTTTTGTAACTTATACGTTGATTAAACAGGAAGGTGAAGACAGTTTAAACTGATACTAGTAAATTGGAAATTTTCTTTTCTATTGATAAGATAGGTCTCCGGTGATTATTCCAGTGCCGTTAGTGGTTTTCTTTAAACTTCAGTTGGCAACACTGGTCACCGGCAGTTGATTTTTACAAGCTACACGAATTGAGTTCCCGTGCTGCACGGTAATGCTGCCAAGTGAATATTATCGTTTATTATTTAATTTGGTTACTGTGCTTTGAAATTTACCATTGTTAGCTGCGCTTTCTATACTAGGGATTAAAAATAGTCTTACGAGACTAAAAACCATTAATGAAACGGAATCATGTGAACGCAAGTGTTGTGTACGTGGATTACGTGCTAAACCTTCTCCAGCAGTGTTTTTACTTTTCAGCAACGATGTGACGACATCAGAGAAGGTAAGCCGACACCCGAAATTTGCGTAATTTAACATGTTTGTAATCTTATTTTAAATTTCTCTTTATTCAAATTTTTTGTAATAGTTGCAGAATTAATTTCTATAAGTTAATGGTGTATTGTGCTCTGTTCTCATGAACATATCTAAACTATCCTTGTGAGATCGATTGTTGACAGTAATTTTTATGTAGGCTACTTTTACAATGAAACATTTTGGAAACCCAGTTGCCGAAGGAGTCTAAAGGCTACGCTACAATTGATGTAGCACAGGCACAGGCACACATCAAACGTGTGCATATAAATCTCGTAAGCTACATTTATCGCCGCACACGGACAGATGTTCGGGATGTCTCCACAAAGTGTGATGGAAATGATGTATGGTATATTATTTGTTTGTGTGTTTGCAGCACTAGTAAATATGATTGTTTACTTTGTACATTTGTTTTTGTAATCAATGAAAAGCGTGATGCCCGATCTCCCAAATTAATAATTCGTAAATTTCGCAAAACGCCACGCTTGTTTACATAAACTAAACACGTGGGTAGTAACTTTATACAACTTTAGTCAGGTTCATTCCAAACTAATCGATAACCAAGCTCCACATGAACTCGGCAGTATCCTCATTTTGATTGGCGGCGCACACGCACAGGCCACATAATAATTTGACTTTTTACCAAACTTTCTGTGCGCCGATCCTGTGCTGTTTTTTCTGTGCGCGCATTGTAGCGTGTGGCATTTGGAAACTGTGTGTGCTATGTTTTGTGTTAAATCAATTGCACCTTTACTTATACTACAACTAACTTTGAAAATATGCAGTTTTGCAGAGTTAGTATTACTAAGGCTTTATTGGCAACTGGGATGCCAAAGCTTTTCTTTGTAAAAATACAAACATTGTTCAACAGTGTTGATGGCAGGATATTAAACGAAGGCTTTATGAGAGTGATGATTATAATAATGCGCATGCCTCAAGATCGGCCACATCACCAACCGTTATTTCCTAACAGCAATGCTGCATTCTGTAGATATTAACATGACAATCTGACCGACTCCCTGGCTGGCCCTTGGTTTTATCTTAAGATATCAGGTATCCCAACATATTGTCATATTGCCTTCACGCATCCTGATAAAGAATCTTTGACGCGACAGGTGATACCATAATAGCCGCCATACAAGCCATTACGGTACGATTTCCATTACGTCAGTTGCTAAACTGGCTGCCAATCTTACTGCCACGGAATATGCTTTTTAGTCGGTTTTATTATTTCTCTCTTTCTTTATGTTTAATGGGGTTTTCGGTACTCCGTTACAATATTTCGAGTTTTAAGCCTCCCCCACTCCCCTTTTCAAACCCTTTTTAAACGCTAAAATCCTGGTAGTCGCAAATATGATTAGTAGCTTGCCTTTCAAATAAGGTCACGCATCACCACTGGTTGATTATGTTATATTTTTTGGTATTTGTGTCACCTTTTTTGGGCATGACTATATTCCTTTCCGGAATTGTATGTACTGTTATGTTTGTTTACAATAACTATCATAACATGCGTTGGCTTTTCTTTTTTTGTTTTATTGTAGTGTTTATCTGCAACTTGGTGGCATTCGCTCAAGGGCGAATGTCTACATAAATGGTCCAGTTTATAACATAATTATTGTTAAATAACTTATGATAACCAAACAAGTTTGAGTCTAAATATGTACAGTATATACAAAAATTCCTATTTTAAAATTCATACTTGTTTTTAACAGAGACAAATAGTTGATTGTGGTGAAATATCGTTATAATTACGTTTCAGTGCTTCGAACCCTCTCTTTTTTTCTCAATGTCTTTTGGAACATGAGTAAATATATTTTATATGGTGTCTCATGCGATGTGTTTCTAGACTGTGGTACAATACACCATTTAATGTTTTTTGAGATGATAGAAATGTTATATGTTTCAGTACTGACAGCTTAATAAAAATTGTGCCAATGAGAATATGCTATGTGGCTCATGTAAACAAGGAACAGACTGCTTATGCCTGAGCAGTGGCTTGAAAGTAGGATTTGGTGCTCAAGGTGTGTTTTGACGGTCATTCAAACTCTGTGATAAGTTTGTTTGCACCATACTTTTATTAGTCTGATTTCTTAGTTTTGTCACTTTAACGGTACAATTGTGTTTGAAAGACAGTTAATAAATGGAAAAGTGCATATTGCCTATTGTGTGTAAAAATGTCTTCGTAATGTGACAGAAGTATAAAATAAATTACACATACTCATAACTCCAGGCTCAGTAGTTTGTGCCATCAGGGCCCCAGATGTCTCTGTGGTGGTGAACTTCTCCACGAATTCCAGTGTTGCCACAAATCCATTATAGTTGTAGGGAGGGACAGATGGACCTGAGCTACAAAATTAGATAAACGGTATCAATTTACTATAGATGTGACTCCCACCCCTCCAAAAACCCTCAATTTGACATGATCTACTGGAAATAACCTCCCACTGGAAAGATGGTATCAGACTGTATGGCAGCTTACCTGAACTCGATCAAGAGGTTAGGTCCAGTGTAGGAGAGAGTAGCTTTCTTGTTGGCACACAGTGTGGTCAGCAGTGGACTAGATGGTGTGGAACCTTGGTAGATGGCAACATAGTCAGTGCCACAATGACTGCACAAACAAACACGTTATATCATATAGGCTAGGTAGAGCATGCACCTTCTCTGCTGGCCACTGGCAGTCAAACCATTTTCAGACACCACACATTTTCTCTAGCACCATCCACAGCAATTATATTGATCTTGTACAAACATTTCCGCTAGCATAATTAGGTCTAGTACAAAAGTAAACACTACATACTACACTGGGAGAGAGAGAGAGAGAGAGAGAAAAAAAAAGGGAGAGACAGACACAGAAAGAGAGAGACAGACACACACACAGTTTCTCACACTTTCACTCTCTCACTCACTCTCTCCCTACAGAAAATTCTCACTTTCTGTTTTTGCCATTTTTACCACATAAGTACTGTTAGCAGAGTTAAAAGGTATAGTGCAAATATAAATACTCTGTTTTCATAACGTGATACATGATATGTTTTGTGATTAGACCTACATATTCACAGAACAAGAGACAAGAAAATAAAATATACAAAGTGCAATGCACAGAAGTTAACAAAATAACATAACATTTAAAATACTGTATGAACTTATGAGGACCAATGATTCTTGCTATAGTACGAGGTACCTAAAATTTGACTGCTGCTTCACTGATGGCAGAGCACCTTGTAACAGTTCAGTACGAATGCAGTGTGTACAAATACACACATGTACCTATTAAGGAAAATAGCAGAATTGGTTATTTTGATCCAATTTGCTTCGTGAAGCAGATGGCTAGCTGTATCCTCAACAGTGTCGAACAGCAGAAAGCATGTGCTCGGTGAAATCTTTGTGTGTGAGGAAATTTTTTCAAATGTAACGGAGCCAGTAACAAAGACACAAGGAAATGAACTAAAATGTTGCAAGTTCAACGTAAAATTAATAAGAATGCTTTATCTGTTACTGCAATACTTTCTTAGTACAAGTAACCCATTTTTCGGCATGTAAATACCTACTTTAGACCTAACCATTGTTGGGTTTGTAAAATAAAGGATAGGAAACTATAAAGCACATTTTCAGTATTTTCATTTAAGCAGATTTTTTTAAAATAAACTTAATGTTATTTCTTTCATCGGAACGTAAAATGTTCATTCTTCCTTGCAAATTACCAGTGTCTAAATGAAAGCAATTTTTTTTTCACTGAAAATTTGTTATAAAAGGTTTCTAGAACCACTTATGATTTACTGAATGGTCTGCAGCACAGTATATAGTGGGTACCATCTAAATTTGTGTCTCAGCCATGAAATACCTACCTCTCTATTATAGCAGGGCAGCCACCCACCCGGAAAACCTGGAATTATCAGGAAATTTACTTGCCTCGTTCATTTTGAGCTTCCGTAAAAGTCATAGGAAGGAAAATGATGACTTTTTGAGAGCATTATTGCATTTTTGTTAAAAAAAAAATTACAATCATGTGGCAGTGATAATATCTACCTTTGGCTGGCAAAAGGGACTATATGTACTCCATTGTCAAGTCTGTAGTTATCTTTGCTGAATGTTTTGTCAAGTTCGCTTGCAGTAGTGTCAGAAAGGACTTGAAATATTTACCTTTATTGGAATATTTGTTGAATAAAATGCCAAAATGTTGTTTTTATACTTGTGAAAATCAGGGAATTTTTTGGTTTTCTGTCAGGGCAATCAGGGAATTTTCTTTATTGCAATGAGTGGCCACTCTGTATAGCTATTAATATACATTTATTTCTGCCTTAGATTTAGTATCAAAGGAATGTGGTATATATAAAGTTAAAAATAATATAATTTTTTTACCTATAATCTTGCAGTTATTTTGTGCATTATTAATATAGCGGAACCCTTATTATAAGATTTGTGTTCTGTTCAGAAAATTTGCATGTATTATAGAGGGAATGTTCACATACAAGTTATATTCAGATTGTTGTTATAAGCCATACCATAAACTGGGTATACTTTGCACCACCAAAAAATATATTTTCTATGCTGATAGTTGAAAGACAATTGATTGTATTCATTGGTATTAAATTATAATTTTTTAAATACCCAGTCGTGATGTGTCTTCATTTCACCAAACGACCTAGAAACTAATATTTTTGGTGGTTCAAAGTTACCCATGCTGGTGCAAAGAATGCCCACTTTACGGTACTATTTTTATAACGAAGTTAAACTGTATAATGCAAGTTATTGCACACTAGTGACGTATGTATGATGCAAATAGAGTATGGGATGATTCAGTGCACTGAGTGGTACTCACTTGTGCGGAAGTAGCAATGTGTTGAAAATGATGTTGACCTGCGTATGGATGGAGCTGGTGGTGATGAGGTACCTGCACTGCCTGTTGGGAGGATACAACCCAGGGTAGCCAGGACTTGCCAGAACACAGGAACCTGGCTCTCGACAGGAGATGTCCTGGTACAACCAGTCACACACTGTAACACATATCACATGTGGGCACTTAGCAGTGAAATGAGACTCTAGAAAATTGAGAGAAAATTAACACATTTAATCAATGTAAATAACATTAGTGTTTCATGTTCTCCTTTTTGTTCTACTCAGCCCATTGAAAATTATTATAGATGGTTCTGGATAAAGTGAGCGCTAAAAAAACCTGGTAAAGTTCTATTTTCAGCTAATTCGTATCTTTCTGCACGTAACAGCAAATGACGGGAAATGTCTAACCTCTCTGGTCACGTAACTTGATGTTTGTGTGTGTAAGATGAATTGTGCAGTCGGTAGGTACCTACATACAGTAGTTTGATAAAAACAGTTTCTTAATTATATAAACTACAACTATGTCAATTATGGTTGATTTTGTTTCAGTATTGTATTTAAACAAGAAAATACACGGAAGTATATTGCGAAATTTCGCTGCCAACCATCCAGACAGTTACGGCGACTATACTAAATGTTGAGTTATATGCAGTAATGACTGGTGATATTTTTCAAAGGTTAAATTTTCTGTGCTCACTTAATCCCGAACACCCTGCCTATACCGTAGTAATAAAGTAATTGGTCACATTTTAATTTCTCTGCCTTAGTACATATACAGTATACCATATACCAGACTGAAGGTGGAATATGCAAGCTTGTCAAGGGTGCATGCAGAATTTTTGTTCGGGGAGTGTTAAACAGGGCCGCAGCTAGGATTTGTATTTGGGCAGGGAGGGAGGGGAGGTTACAAACCTGAGAATGTTATGAAGGAACACACATCCCTTACAATAAAACGTTTGGGCTGGGGTCCTCTCCCAAAAAAAATATGTGGATTTCACCTTAAAGTGCAAAATGGTGCTATTTAAGAGGCCCGCCTACATAGCACCTTAGCGGCCGTTCGACCTCAGGGCCGTGGAGTTTTCCCCCACAAAAGCGGGATTGGGTCAACCCCTGTTGTGGAGGAGGTTGTCCCTCGATCTCTCTGTTGTCCTCTCGGCTAGGTCTCGCGAATCCTTCGATTTTCCACAATACTGACTGTATATTTTTACAGGATACATATTACAAGAACAAGATTTTGTTAAAATTTTCAGTTGTTACAAGGTGCAAACAGTCATGGGATCGAAAGCTAAAGGATAGATCTACTAAGGTTAAATGGTTTTAAGTAAAAATAACAAAACATAATGGCATTACACAAGCCGGAAAAGGCACTAATTTGGAATGTTAAGGCTGTAACGAGATCATCACAGGTTTTAAAGTTTATTTATGTTTGAAGATATAACGAACTGAGAAAGACTTTGCTATAAAAGGAAGCATCAGAAGTTTTAGTGTTTTGACAGTTCCCACCTTACTATAGTAATTTTTGTTTAACTTAATTAATTTAATGTTATTATTGTTTTGTGTTAGATTAAGAAAATCTCTCACTCCTAGTTATTTGTAACAGACGTTAAATTATCTAAAAGCTATTTAATATTGTTATGGAATTTCTGAAAACACTCTTATAACTTTTCTTCTTCGAAAATATTGCAAATATTTTATGAATATGTTAATATTATCAAAGTTTTGTATAATTGTTTATTTAAATATTTTCTGAATTTATTCTAACATCTGCTAAATAATTTTAATGTAAATTTGAAATACTTGTTTAAAATGTTTTACTACCATATGATAGTACATAGTATACGTATAGTTTAACTTACTAAGTATAGAGTAATTATCTGCTCCAGAGAGGTTTCTCTGAGCAGATTGCAGGTTTTATACCTCTTTTGTTGATTGGTTGCCAAGGCAACGGCTTCCAATTTGGAGAAGAACATAGATTATATGCTGTATTGTACAGAGCAGAGAAAGAGTTCCCTGAATTTTGCTAGTTGAAGCATGCGGCAGAATCGGCCCAGGAGAAAATGGGAACATTTTCATTTCTGCCGTCAACCTAAGGTTAGGCTTGGGAACTCATTAGATAGAGGACAGTATGTCCGTCAGTTTCAGGCCATTTTGAGAAGGGGCCCGTCATCAGTAATGTAATTAGGCTAATTTTTGAAGTGTCATGAAGACAATGAGACCTTCAGACTACATTGTAAGGATAGCCATGTTGAATATGTATGCCTGTAGCATCCCCACGCTTACCAATCTTGTGTACAAGGCCGACCATTCCAAATATTGACTTGGATATTCAAATCAAAATTAATTTCATAAAATTTTTCGTCTACTAATTTTAAATGAGTTTGGTGTGCCTAATTTTTGCCAACAAGCTCAAACCCATAGGTCCTGTGTCAGAATATCGTGTACACCGACTGAGCAAACATACATACTTGAACTTAAAAATTTAATTTTTATCCCTAGCCGAGGAATTTTAATAGAACCTAGTATCAACTTTAACCAAACTCAAGATATTTTCTACTTTATAGTAAATTGTGTCTAAACTGTGTGTTTGACCTAGGGTGAGAGATTTTAGAATTAGAATTTTTTTTTCTTTAATAAACTGCTCTATCAATTGAAATGTGTTGCCTATGTTTTAATGACGAACCTACAAGAATCTACATTGTGGTAAGAAAAAGTATTTCATGCAAATAGAAATTATCTTACAAATTAATCCCTTCTCAACGCACCTTAGTCACCTACACACAGAAAGTCACATAATCATCATCATCACTTATATTAGATGGCCCTATTTTCTAATTATTTAAGAAACTGATAGAACTGAAACCATTTACCCTTAGTGTACGGTACCTTAATATATTTTATATGTCAAACACACAATCTCACGACTAATATTTTCTGTGAAAAAACGATTCTCCTGAACCTCTACATCACAACTTTCATGGCAGGTAGGCGAGCCCCTTAAGCAGTTTCCATAAGGTAAGCAGGGGAGGGGTCAGGAACGCAATAGACCCTCCCTGCCAATGTTTTGTTGTATGATTTGGTATTTACAGCATTATAGTTTTAAATCCTAAGAGTTATATTTACGCTACAAGTGTGAGTAAAACAGTAATATTATAGTACATAAAAGTAACAATTATTCCAAAATTTTTCAAAATATTTTGGAGGGGTGTTTTAACCCCCCCCCCCCTCACCTAAAGTGCGTCACTGAAGCTTGTTGGCAACTACCGCATGGTCATAATTTTTGTGTTGTCATTAGCCTGTGCTCACAGTTGGGTAGATGGTGTGTCCAAAACAGGATGGCAGAGAGGTAATGATCAATTCCTGAGCATGTTGATGTACAAGGCTATCACCAATCCCTCCATGCAAACGTAAGGGCGCCTCGCCGCCTACACGGCCAGGGTCGCAGCGAACTTAGTGTACGTCTCGTCGGCAGATACGCATAAATTGAGACTTGATGTATGAAAATGTAATTTAAAAGTAAAAAAAGCGCCCACTATGGAACATGTCTATTGAAGACTTTCATAACTGAAGCGCGGAAAAAGCAAGACAAAAAAGACGTAGGTAGGTTATTTTTACTCTTTTTAACTTCCATAAATTAAAAAAATATCCCCGACCTTGAAAACTTTCAACTGTACAGCAAAACCGCTCCTCCATTTACGCTGTCCAATTTCCCTGGATTCGACCATGCCAGTAACACGCAAAACATTCTGCACAAGTCTTCGTCAACATCTCAACAGTATGTAGGACCATCATGGCGACCTGCTGGAACTCTTCACCAGTTCTCACTGTTAATATGGACGGCATTAAGCAGAAAGGAACCAACCCATAGTTAACTGGAACTGAGATATTCAAGGTCAAAGTTTTCTGCGTGTATCTAAACCTTGTATAAACAGTTTTTTCTGGGCTCATATTTTCCGTTAAATATTGTGATTTAGTGCTTCGTTTTTTTTCTTATATATACTCCGGACCTTCTCCTACGTGCTATGATTATCTCCAAATAGATTAACTTGTTGTTTGGTTCCTTTCTGCTTAACGCCGTCCTTGTGAATATACCTAGCACCTTTACAAACAACAGAGTTCACTGCTAGGTCAACTGCGGTCGTAATCTAGGCTTTCCTTCGCCTGGGGCAAGAATTGTGATTTGCTCCCCCCTCCCCTCATTTCCCTCACCCTTTTCCATCAGTCCAATCAACCCAACAGTAATAAACGTATCTTGCATACGTTGTTTTGTGCGCGAGTAAATAACAGGATAAAATTGTAATTGCATGTACTACTTACTAGCTACCATTTGCAGTTTAAGAGGGCGTGGTACATAGCCTAATTCAACGCTAAAAGCATTACTCTATAACTATAGGTTTCTTGAAGCCACTTTGCGAAGAGTAAACAATAGCAATCATAGACAATATTTTTAACCAATGTTTTAAACAAAATTGTTTCCAGTGTTACGAACTTCTGTGGCACAATCTCTGACGCCGGAACCTCGTGCATATAACTGCGACGCAAGAGATCACGCATAACGAATTAGTAATTCTGGATAAATATTTACGCTTAAAGTTGGCAAATACCATTCTCTAGGATTGTCATTGAGCATTTTATCCACATTGGCTTCGAAAAATGCGTAGAAATCAATTGATGTTTTCGGCGTTTATTTATCTACCACGCACTCTTTAAGTGTGCATTCTAATTATAAATACCGTATTTTATTTATAACATTATATGGTGTTAAAGGTTAATACAAATACAAAACTAGTAAAAGTCTAAATATTGGTAGATATAGTATCTTTTTTACACTCATTTACGTTTCGTTCCCAAGTAAAAATTTTCGGCACCACCAGCACCCCCTCTGACCCGGCGCAGCCTGTTCCCCCCTTCCCCCTTGATTCGCCCGTGGTGTTACTCCTTTCATTATTATTTTATTGCTAACAGATAATAGTTTATTGTGTACTAAAGGCGCCTATCTCGACAATAAAACGTTCCATATGTTTAACGTTATTCATGGAGACGTTTTATACACTCCCAACTTGCAAGCAGCTTTTCTTCTAAAGGTAACGTTATTTCTAAAACGAGTATCAATCTCGTTGCTAGAATCACGTTAGCAACATTTCTATAAGTTCACTGAATGTATTCGACAAACATTCTCGTAATATTTAAAAATTTAGTCTTCATGCATTCTCATTTTACCATACAATTTGTAAACATTCCCTTCGACAGTCGCTACTGAAGAATGTGTTGAATCCAAAAATGTCTCTTTCTTCTAGATATACGTTTCGATCAGAGCAAACGCCAAACAATTCCTGCTTCTTCCGCTCTCCATCATGCTACTGTCACCGCATTACCCCCACAATAGCCGCGTGTGTGATCTCGGCAGCCGCCAGGTGTGAGGACGCCTTAATACTTTTCAAGGTCGTTGCTCGCATAGTGCCGCTTTTGATCCACGTAGTGCACCACTCTGCTTAACAACTTGACTTATCCCTGCTTTATGCATTCCTTCAATGTGTTGTTTGTGCTCGTCAATTCTATCCTGGTTATTACTGTTTTTATAGACCGGCAGTGTACTATTCCTGTTTGGTTAAATATATTAGGTTTGGTTCAAATAGTACTTCAAAGTATAGTGTGCTTTGTTTTTTTAATGTTTGTTGCTAATAATTGCGGCACAGAAGATGTTAAGAATATATTGGTATAACACAAAAATATTCATGTTAATTTCAACATTTTGTGGCATGTAACATGCAAGTGCATCGAATGTTACAGTAGTGCTGTCTGTTGTCAAGCAACATGTGCGCGCATGCACTTCAAGCTTTCATGGCGCACTATACTGGCTGCGTTGTTAGTTGTTACATTTACGTGAAGACATGACATCACAGCCCGCATCAGGGGCGTCATTTCAGGTTTTTCTTGGGGGGGGGGGGGGCACGTTTTTTTGGATTTAAATGACAAAATACAAAAAATATATTTTATACACTTAAAATTCTAAATCCAAGGGGAGGGGCATTTGCTCCCCCCCCCCCTGAACCCCCAAAATGACACCCCTGCACGCATTTAACAGACTTCTGAACTTGGTGCTGAGGTATGACAAGAAATGAGGCCGTACAATGGAAAAGTGATGGAATGGAAAGGGTGGGGGGCAGGAGTACTCCGAGAAAACCCACTGGCCGACGGCAACGTCTGCTACATTTCCTACATGTGAAAAATCGGAAATCAACTCGGGTCGTAGTGGTTAGATACAATTTGACCGCTACTACGCCACAATGGCCCCATAACAGTCATTACCAATTCACGAACCATTGTTCTCTTCACGAAGATCCGGATCTACGGCTCGAGAAGGGCAAGCGGTTAACGTCCTTAGCTGGAGGAAGACATGCTAGAGTGCATATGTGTCACTCAGCGGCCTAGATGATGCACTTCTTAGGGCGCGGTGGCCAACTCGAACACAGCCTTTGTGGGAACAAGAGTATAAGGTTAATTCTACTACAGGTTAGAAAGACCATAGTTAAAAGTTTGGGAAAATTTCTGCCGCTTGAGCGCTAGTATCGCTAATGGGTGCAAACTGACCAATCACAGAGTTTTCCTGAATTTTAAGTTACATGAAATTGATAATTTAATATGCTAAATTGATTTATTTTCACTTTAAAATTAAGCTAAATGACATGTCATTTCCAAACCTATTTAAATTTAATTTTACTACAGTTTCGTATTTTTATCATCTCTTTGTGATAGCAGCGAAAATAAGCGGCAGGAGTTTTCCTTGTGCCAAACTCTTACATAAGAGAAAACATTTTATTTCCAACGTCTTGCCGTCGTGTAGAGGAGTTGCGGACTCAACAGGCGTGCAGTACAGAGTGAGCCACGGCCCCTTACAATATAGGCATTCGGCATGGCAATTTCGCAAATACACTTTTATTTATTGTTCAGTTACGGCTGTTTGTTGATTTATTTTTAACGTACCGTTGGAACATTTTCTTCTATGTTTTACACGTTTAAGTTCACTACCGCAGATATGCATATTCCGATATAAATAAAAAAAACAGTGGGATTGAGATGGTAGCTGCATTACGAGCCTGTACTTCAAAACCATGTTCAAGTTGTATCCACTGGTTATGTTCAGCATCCTTTGCAACTGCTGTCAGTAACACTACATTTACAGCCACTTAAGAATGTATAAAATGTTTCATAAATCAAAATTTCCCCATGATAATTTGAAGGTACATCCACACAAAAATCCTGTAAAATTGATTAATGCCTTCTCCCAAAAGAATATATTTTGTGCGTTGGGTGCTTGCTGCAGCTACCATGTCAATTACTAATAAAAGTGTGAACTTGTTAAAAAAAAACATTGTCTTTTATTAACCAGCTGTCCCGGCATGCGACGCATGCCCATTAAATATTTTGGGTACCTCGTTCTACCCCCTTACTCAGTTTTGCACCCCTTACCCAGATATTTTTCTTGTGTTGTAGAAACCTTCGCATAACCACGTATAACAACTCACCAAAGTTTTTTTTTTTTTCACCAAAATTTTGGGTACAACGTTCTGCCCCTCTACCCTGTTTTGTAACCACCCCCAACCCACAAAATTTGGTGTTTTTTTTTTTACAAAAACCTTTGCGGGCGCACACACATCTCACCTAGGTTTTATCGAAATAGGATGGATGGTATAGGAACGCATAGAAAACGAATAAACATTCATTTTACATTGTACGTTAATAAAAAAACTGTGCCACTACGATACCACGTCTATAAATTAGAAAGTTTGTCACCCTTTTGTCCCCCCACCCCCTAATCGAAAACGTCTAGGCCAGGGGAGGAGCTTCCACCCCCCCCCCCAAAAAAAAAAAATTCGTGTTCAACATTTTTTAAGGGCTCTGCCACAATAATGCAGACGTGTTTGACCGTGCAGACCGTCCCGATCCGTCCGTGCAGGTCACGAGGGCCTCTCTTGAAATAGTTTGCCACAATTAGGTTAATGAGTGTAGTTGATGAAACTTGTTATAGAGGGCAATATTGTAGGCCGGAATTGATTTATCTAATTTAATAACAATACGTTTTCGCGCTTTTTCTTTAAAATAATGTAAACAAAGATTCTTATTGGTCAACTGACTTCATGACGTCAGATGCTGATGATGCTGTTGACGAGTCCGTCAGCCAAAGTTCGGTGCTGGCGAACTTTCGGGGCGGACAGGTCTGCATCAACCATCTGCACAACAAACCTCAGACGTCAAAGGTCACGTGAACAATTCACCCAATCAGAAGCCAGATCGGGGTCTGCACCATCAACACGGTCAGACAGGTCTACATAATTGTGGCAGAACCGTTACAGTACCTGTGTGATCCAGTGCGCGGCCTCCTCGGGGCTTGAAGGCGGTACTCTGGGCGCCACTCCTCGCAGCGAAGCTGAAGTAAGCGAGGAACTGCGAGCGTATCGTTGGCTCGCCCACACTGCAACACAGCAGGCAGCGTATTGTTAAGAGACATAGGCGTAGCCAGGGTTCCAACAATGGAGGTGCAGGAAGAGTTCGATCACGTCCTGACTTTGAGGGGGAGGGTAAATTTTTACACGTCTCCGAAATATATACACTCCAAACATAGGCGGGGAGTCCGAGGGTCCTCCCCCGGGAAAATTTTATGATGAAGGTGCAAAATGATGCTATTTGGACAGTTTCACGGTCAAAATATTGAGTACACTACTGGAAGAAATTGTAATTTTTTTTAAAAGAGAAAGTTATATGAGTGAATATTTAAAACACATTCAGTGTGCTATTTAAATAAATTATTCAACATCAGTTCTAATGGGGGGTGCGGCGGCACCCCTACGCACCCCCCTGGCTGCGCCTGATAAGAGCTAGAGTTAACTCCCTTGCTAAACAACGAGAACCTATTCTGTCACATTTATTTTTCGTTTCATATGTTGGTCTTCGGAGGAGGGGAATTTCGGCAACCTCCGGCTAAAGATTTGTTTCCTCTATACCATATACGAGAACCTGAGCTCAGCAGGGGTGGTGGAGGGTGTCCAGTCAAGAATCAAAAATCAGAATATAAATAAAAGTACAGTTGTCTTAAGCCTAGTCCGCAAGGACATCTTTCTTGTGCATGAGAGTAAGGTGTACTGTACAAGAAAGGAAACATTAACTAGCGAACCAGCAAGCATCCTACCATATTTATTAATCCGATCACACAGCCAACTTTCTCGTAGGAAGGTGTACACCATTATTCTGTCGAATGCCGATTTTATAGCTGAACAATGAAGTTGCAACAGACCAACCGATCGAAAAAACTTGAGGGAGGAGAATAAGAATTATCTGATACGACACACAGCAAGCCACGATTTACCTTACACGCCGGTCGGTGAAATTAACGTCTCAGGTTCATTTTAGGACAAAAAAAATGTCGATTAATGTTGCACAAAACATCTTCAACACTTATACATCAGAATTGAGGAGTGTCTGTTCAAAATGTGCTATTTCCACTTCCCAACATAAAACGGAATCTGTCCATGATATAGTCCCGTACTTGAGTACTATATAATTCCCTATACATTCCCGAGCAAAACAATGTATTTTCCTTGATGAAACACACTCCAAACTTGACGATCCTAATCAAAAGGGGGTGAATGTACATATTTTCCCACAACTTTTCAAACGTGGAAATAGCACCTTTTAAACAGACACTCCTCAATTGTACAACTGTGCTGAAGTATCCGTAACAGAATAGACCTATATGTTGCATCGTCTTGTTGAAAGACTATGGGCCGATTGCACAGTCATAGTGAGTAAAATTTAAGGCCTCTGAGTGAACTGTGAGAAATTTTCATTGCAGAGACGAAACGTGAGTGAAATGTAAGTAAAAGCTGAGGAATTCTTAACGTGTCGTCAAACTTTCCTTAAGATTTTCTCAAGCTATAAATCAATCATGGCTGCCGTAAATAGAGGTTAGAATGACACATATTCTTATTTTGAGTTTATTGGTAATATTTTAGAAGAACATAACCGCAGTGTAAGGAAAGACCGCACTGGTGTCTTCCACACAATTTATTTTCGTTGTAAATCTTTACACGAAAGCGATATCGTGTTCTTAATGACACTTTTGTTTTAAAACAAAATGGTCACGATACCATTTTATAACCAAAATCAACGACGCATGTTTATCATTTTTATTTTGCATTTTTTCAAATTTACAGTATGCGAAACACTAAATATAAGTGATTAAATCGCAATCGTGTAAGTTTTGTGCGTTATAAATGAAAATAATATATTTTTTTAGCTACATTCGCAAGTCAATGCACGAAAATAAATTATTTTTGTCACGAACGTTGTGGTAACACTTCACCTCAACTGAGATATCTCAGTTTCCTGACTGTGCAATGCAAACAAAAAATTCTCAGAATTTACTCAAGTTCTCCTTGGCAACACTTTTACTTCAAGATTTCCCTCACATAACTCTGCAATCGAACATTAATGTTTCAAGAGAGCTAGTGCATGGCGTGATAAGTCACTGGCGTCTCGTTATGTCGTCACTAACGTAAATGACGTATGTCACGTTTCTCTCCACACCATGCTTTTCGTAGAAGGCCCAAATATCGGCATGTTTGTCTACGACAATGCTATATAGATTGTTTCTCTTCCCTCATCTTCGCTGTACTCATTCGCGACTATATATAGTTTATTTTTGGTTAATTTCAAGCGAGAAAACCATGTACCTAGTGTTAACAGAGTCATTTAATTCAGCGTTCGACTAAAGTCGCATGTCGCAGTTAAGCAATATTTTGCATATTCGACTATATTTTCCTAACTGCGGCATTCAACTACATTTATTTAGTAGTAATTTACCGTTAATAACATTCAGGCATTTTGGTATCGATAGCTGTAAACAAATTACGCTTTACTTTACTTATTTTCTTTTATTTAATCAAATACCTTCATCCCTCAGCGTACATTGCTTAATTGTAATATTATTTTTCACTAAACTGTTTTTGAGCATATGCCATTGTGAGCGATGGCTTATGTAAATAAAAGTTCTTGTTTGTAATACAGGAACTGTTTAGATTTCATATCAGAGTCCGCTATGCAGTCATCTATGAGAAATCTGGAAAATTAAATACAAATTAAATACTACTCTCAGCTCAGTGCTGCAACAATTTAATTTTTCTGTGTAATTGTCGCTGTAGTGGAATAATTCCAGAAGGTGTTGATATTAAATAACCTGTCAACAGCTAACGGGCTCAAAAATTGCATCTAAAGATAGCAAAGGCCTTTCAAGTGAAATTATGGCATTTTACCACCGTTAAAAAAGACAGATAACGAAATTTCTGAAATGAAACTTGAAACACAGTCTAATCTCAGAGCCAAAGACTTCAATAAAATGTACATGTCAATCTCTAATTTAGCCAGGAAAATGTCTGTAAGGTACAAAGAAAAAAAAAAAGTAACGGAACGAGAAAATCGAGCGAAGCCAACATTATAAAAAAAACACAAAGACTCTAATTAATGCATCCAACAGAACTCTGCCAGACTGAAAAATAAGTTTTTTTTTACAAAAGGGCTCAATTAAACTTGGATAATTACAGTTTTATCTGTGGAGAGTGTCGTAAACAAATTGCCAGCAGCCAGCCAAGAAGAATTTCTTTGGTCTGTGCGACGAGCGTTTCTTCAGCCAAGCCACGAGAACCCAACATTTCATCTGATGGATTGAACGTCATCAAAACTATGAAAGCATATTAAAACACTGTTGTCCTCCCTGCAGGTAAGGGTCGGGAAACAGTTGTCCTACACATTAAATACAATGACAATTTCTCTCGCAATGGCGTATGTAAAAAAAATGTGCAGTTTACTATCGATATGATATTGACATTTACACCCCAGTGGTAATATGCTTCAGTACAAAATTAAGTGAAATTTGAACAATTTCTTCCAGGCGCCCCTTGTTAGGTTTGTACGTTTTCTACACGTACTGTTTGTTTTAGTGAGTCCATTCCAAACTGATCGTTTTAAGAAAATTGTGTTCAAGTTTTTTTTATTTTATTTGAATGTTATCATTAAAGGACTTTGCACATACTGAATTTCGTTTCAATGGAAGTTTTAATTTGATGTAAATTACATTTCGAGATGCTCCGGAGGTATCTTGCATCCCGGCCTCAGATACAGACACTTTGTTCGCCTTAGGTCGTGGGCGGGAGGCCCATAGAGGTCAGCGGCGAACAAAAATGGTCGTGTTGGTAACATGTTCTCGTAGGTTCCAGCCGGACGTAATCCTTCACTCTTTAGTGGCGCGGTCGATCGGCGGGGATCAAGTTATTTGATAAAAAGATGATCGCCTCGAGGGGGAGATTAATTTCGTTCTTGCGGTCGCCATTTGGCGCGCCACCGGATCAAGGCGTCAGAGCTAGAAGACCCCCACCCCCACATCATACCCTACCACCCACCATATTGGAAAAGCAATGGTCGAGTGTGCAAGAGGAAAGAGAGGGAGAAACGGCCTTCTGGCGAAAAAAAGTAGGGTTCCAGGAAGTGCTCTCCTACTCACACACCGTCACTTCAACCCTTAACCTTACCTCTCCCCCTCCCCGTACACCTCCAAGACTCTGTTCTTCACCCTTATCCTTTTCTCCAGGAGGGCAGAAGTTATTACAGGGGCGGGGTCTTGGCAAGAAACAATGTAAGGGCAAGGAAGGGAAATGGGAGAAGAGATCGTGAGAAGCTGGCGAGCTTACGTGCTGGAGCGAAGATCTCCATTTCGCAGAGCAAACATGCGGGGCAAAGTTCTCTCGCTCGCTGCAGGTACAGCACTGCTGCTTGCCTATATCTTCAACTCTCTCTCCGATAGAAAAACAAGTTACCTCCCCCCACGCTTCGCCCTTCAAATATCCCACACCCTTCCCCAAAGCTGTAATAAAAATATCTAAATCGTGAATGAATTCGTTGTTTGTCTGGCTGGCTCGTTTCAATGACAAATATTACTAGACAATAATTTGTTTTCAACTTACGTTACCTGTTGTGGGCGACGAGATTCCGGGTTTGAGTCTCATGTAAAGTCGTGAGACATGTAATTTTTAACCTCCGATAAAAGCCGTTCCAATAAATAACAATAGATCTGTCCCGGAGGATAATAATACATCTCTGTTGTGGGTGGAGATTGCGTCTCACCCTGGGGGGTGAGCGTGGGGGTGGGGGGAAAATTAGTGGTGTTACGAGTTTGACACCTATGTCCGTCAGTGGCTTTGTAACTCCCATACAGATGAACCGATTGTAATGTTTTTTTATTTTTTATTGAAAGCTAATAGATGAAAGTTAAATACGTTGTGTATAAACAGATCCCACATCTGAAATTACACTCCCTGCATAATGCGGAGACGTTAACACTCTATATCTCGGCAGTTGTAGTAACGAGCTGCATCTATGTAAGTATATGAGATGTAGTAAAATCTGAGGAATAGTTTTGGTTGCTAATGATGAAAACTACGGGCTCCGCCTACCTCGATCTCTTTTGCGCTTTGGCGCCTCAGGAGAGAAGGAACAACAAGGACGGAACTGACACATACGGGGTCCCGTTCTTCTAATACACAAGGTGTTGAACTGGCAAGCAGTGTTTCCTCATGCCCCTTCACTATGAGCACGGGCGGTGACCACGGCGTTGTTTCTTTGTTAGAAAAGCTGCTATAAAGTTGATTGTAGGACTATTGGGGAGTTTCGTATCGATCTAGGTGCTAGATTTTGAGTTACAACTAAGGGGGAAAATATTTTTAGTTGTTTTGAAGAGCCTGTCAACAGTGCGTTAATGCGCGTATTGTTTTGAAAGTCCCCAAAAAACACTCGTCTGAAATGTTTGTTTTCTGTAGCACCTTGTTTTAGGAACATAAAATAGTTCAGGAAAAAAAACACCTATTTCTACCCGTCTGCAACAATTTTCTATCGGTCCAGCAGGCAAAGCTCATAATAACATGAAGATAAACTAGCTGCATCATTTGGAAGCATTATTGTCACTCAAATAGCATATATGAACAATCTGCGCGGAAGATTTGAAATTACGACGAATGGCGAGCTGGGCTATCTTAGCAGTCGCAACTATTTTGGGTGAGCGTTAGCACGTGAGCGTATCGCATTTAGGAGCGGTTTTACTTCAAAGTAAATATTGGCTATATGCAGAGATGATGGTTTATCGCGGGAATACTTGACTGATATAGGTCGTTCGGAATAACGTGAGCACTAAAGATTTAACGTCGGAAAAAAATATCACTAGCCGTTACTGCATATAATTCAATGTTAAGGGCGTTCAAGTGGGGAAAAATCATAGTTTTATATTGGTATGAAATAGTGTTAGTTTTGTAGGCATTACCTAAGAGTACATTAACGTCTAACGAAAAAAAAATTAGCTCAGCCAGTTTTCCCGTAATGTCACTAGTCAAAATTTGCATATTTTTACTTCATACAAAACTTGAAAACCAGTAAATATAATGAAATGGAAAAAATCTCATCAAAACTACACGTCACCGTCTACGGCTTGAAGCATATACAAACCCATTATAAAATATTTTTGTGTTTAAAATAAATTTCTAAAAGTACCATAAATTTTTCAAATTTTGAAAATTTTTATTTAACATAAAT
>PNEQ01059256.1:26982-45571 GCA_003012365.1 Medauroidea extradentata
TCCATTTCATTATGTTAACTGGTTTTCAAGTTTTGTATGAAGTAAAAATATGCAAATTTTGACTTTGAAGTGACATTACGGGAAAACTAGATGACCTAATTTTTTTCCGTTAGAAGTATGTGTACTCTCAAGTAATGTGTACAAAACTAACACTATTTCATACAAATATAAAATTATGTTTTTTCCCCACTTGAACAACGTTAACAATAGTTACCTTACTGCTTGTAAGGTTGGCAGCGTATTGCAATAAGTAGTTCCGTGTGTTTTCCTACTTAAATACAACAATACTGAAATAAAACTAACTAAATTTGACATAGAAATGTTTTACATAATTAATAAACGTTTTTTTGTCAAACTATATTGGTTCCTATGGACTGCACAATTTATCTTAAACGCGCAAGCATTAGGTGACGTGTCCAGAGAGGTAAGCCATTTCTAGTCGTTAAGACGTTACGCGCGGAAAGATACGAATTGGCTGCAAAGAGAAATTTAACAGGGCTTTTTTGAATGCTCACTTTATTCCGAACCGCCTATAATAGCTGGGTTTCAACGTACGTTCATCTTATGAAAAGATTACTGGCTTTCGCTTGTACATAGAACTGTTGCCCTATTTGACTGAGTAAATAAGAATCCCGTTATTGTAATATTTGATACCTATAATTGGTCTGCAGACAGCTGCATTGTGTCAGACGTATAACATTAAATCATACATGTCGAAAGAAAACACAGTATTTTCAACGGTATGGTGGCGCAAAAATTTTCGCGATGTATACCATCTAAATGCTTTCAACAGACAAATTACTGATATTACACATGCGTTCTGCAAGATAAGCCACAAATTCCACACAGCAAAATTGCGCATTTGTGCCGAAAATATGTATGTAAATAAAGTCCAGCAAACGCACTTGGAACTCTGTGCTCCCTCTAGTCTAAGCGAAATAATCGTGTCTTTAGTGATGTAACTAGAAACAAGTAGCTGTACGGGGCATGTGCCCCTGTCGCATGGATAGGGGGGGGGGGGGAAGAATAGGCTAAACTGACGTGTATTTTTATTTTACTATCAGCCATCTCACTATTACTACTACTCTCTAAAAACAGTTTGTAAAATTACCAGACGTGCGTATAGAGGCGCTAAGAAAGTAGGTATAGTTGAACAGTTTCCCACACATCCACGGTAGCACTCCTAAATCTTTTTATAAAACAGTCCAATGCATACTAAAGTTACCAGACTTGTATTGTAACATTTGTAAAAGTTTGCATATTTTCAAGACGGAAGTATGTTAACTGTTCCATACTGCGTCTGGGATAATAACTTCCTAAACATTTTAAGAAATTTTTTACAGTGATATACATTTACGTTATATATATTTCCGCCGCACTTTCAGTATTGTTCAGGGGTTCAACTCACACGTAGACGCAAGTGTGCCTTACCTATATAGACAGGGGTAGAATCAGTAACTCTTTAAGGGTGTCCAAGTGGGGATAATAGTGGCTTTATGCTTGTATTAGCTGTTTCTGTGGAGGCTTCGCTAATTAAAAAAAAAAAATGTATAAACTGGTTTCGATTTCCAGCTGAGTCAACAGGATTTTCACATGTGATTATCATTCCTGCATGTATGATGTCGCAGGTCGGTGACTTTTCTCAGGCATCTCCCGTTTTCCCGACCCTTCATTCAAGACGCTGTTCCATATCAACCTTATGTCATCGCTCACCGCCTCACAAAACTTTAAATGTTAAGGGGTATGGAAATTTAAACAGTCAAGCGAACGACTGGAATATTCAATCATCGATAAAATTTCCCAATACCCCTTAAAAGCCATTTAAATCTGTCCGTGTAGCGAATTTTTTAGTCTTGTTACGCATATAACACATAACGACTGGAGAGACACTCGAGTTATGAAGGATCGGATCATTAGTACCGTTCAGGAAATCTTTAGATACGTCGTAACTGGTTGTCAAACCGTAGTATGATCGGCTGTCGTGCCATAACCGATAAGCACATACCTGGTCCCGATTTCATTTTGTTACTTCATCGAAAGAATATCGGCTTTCGTGTAGCCCGTTCTGAAAGCGGGTAACATCAGTTCGCGCTGAATCAATCCGTAACATGGTCCTCCTTTTCTTTGGCTTCGATTTAAACTCTCACACTCTTGGTTATCCAGGCGGTAGTTATCGTGCACCGTTACTCAGATACGGTATCCCTTCCCTCGTTTTAACGTATAACACGCAATATATGTCTGGTGAGGTCCACACCCGGCATGCATCATAAAGTTTCATTCACACCCTCCGTTCGTGGGGACTCGCGTCGTTGCTCTCGCTTTATGCCTCGGCGGGAAAAATATGTTCCCTGGTCTCTTCCGCTGTCACGTGATTTTCGCGTTTCCTTCCGATTATTCGACTTTTCACACTATCCCACCATTCGCCCAGTATTTGTTATCCCTTCCGCCTGTCCTTTTCTCACGAAATGTGTAATTTATAGTTCAAGAAAAAGTAGGCAGTAAAGTTAATAATTCAGAAATAAAATAGTCCACAATTAGGTGTTACGATCCATAACCATCACATATATGCAGACTGATATCTAAGCTCTCAAACACTGAAAATAAAGAACTGTAATATGTTACGTATTTCGAGACATGATGTATAAACTGTCACAAATTAGAAGCTTTGTGGAATAAGTGAGAAATGAAAATGTATAAATAAAATTCTTCTGTGTAAAGACAAAATTACATAATTTATTTTACAATTTAGGAAACAATTTTTGGACAACAAAATATTGTACCATACAATTCAATACTTTAAAATCGTATTGTTTGTGAATAAACGAAGGCGTTGTGACAATTTTATCGCACAAAATATCCTGACCTAATGTAGATATTTATTAACTAATTATTCATCTTCTTGTAGAAACGAGCAGTAAATGTAGCCTTCTAAGGAAACTGTTGAGCACTTCTTGCATATTTAAATATTTAGCGGACAAAAATGTTCAATTTCAAAGTTTCACTTTTTTAAATACGACTGTTTAACAGTGAATTCTGTTATTTTAGTAGTTACTGAAAACCAGTGAAGTGATGCTCAATTCAGTCTCATTGGTACTTAGCTAACTAAGTCCCTTATCACGTAGTGAGGAAGCATTTCCGATGAAATCAAGAATATCCAGCTTTCCAATAGTGCGGAAACAAGTTGTGGAGCTGGATGTTCAAGTCACGGGTATTCTTTTTTAAATCCTGAAATTGAATAGACATCGTTAAACTGCTACATAGATTTGTTAAAAATTATTTTATATAATTCACATAGTTAAATTTTTTTATACAAAAATTACCGTAAGCGGGGGTGACTTTGGAACATTACAAAATATTATTTTTCGTACGGTAGCCTTGAATAAAGGAATTTACTTGCGATAAATTCCGAATATTAAATATCCACATGTCATTTAATTAATATTTAGTCACAGTTGACAACTATCGAAAATAAAAATAGTGTAAAAGTGTTCTAAAGTCAGCACCCGTGTCCAAATCCCCCCCTCCCGCCCCCCGCAGGGGGCTAACGGTAGTTAATTTTGGCTAATTATCAACCACAGGCATTCAGGTTTCACGACATATCGAATGGTCGTCTGCCATTACCTTCAAACGAGGACACATCACTTACTAAATCTTGCTTTATACACCCATACGCTGTTGCTCTGTCCCCACATGTTAACGGACTTCCCTAGATAGGTTGCGTGTGTGTGAGAGGCATGAGCGGTAAGAGCGCCGTTGATCGACGTTTGTAATGTATTATCGCCTCTCCGCGCAAGCCACTCAGCTGGCGTGCAGTACTTTACTATTATCCTTTTTTCCTATGGGACTTTAAGCGGTGACCACATTATTTTACTTGTGGGCAGCATAGTTCAAAGTCTGACGCTCGTTTCTATCACTTTGTTTTTCTAATCCGGAACTAAACAGGCTGCCTTTTACAAGTAGTATGTATCCATAAAAATCAACCGCGATAACTTTGAATACCGCTCACATGCGCCAAAATCCTTCGAGGAGGAACTTTTCAATGTTTTATTTGGGTTACTAACTTTTAACTATGTGGCATAGATAGTGTTCCTCAACGAAGAACTACTGGCGACGATTGTAATTACATAGTACAGAATATTAATCATTTAACGCAATGCCATCGTCATTTTACACGTCCAGTATTAAGGCCTTGTTACGGAGTTTTGCAGTGATTTCGAAAATATTTTTTTTATTGCTACCTAATACTCATATCAAAATTTCGCTGCACAGTTTTGACACTTATATGTTATAATTTGCAGCTGAATTTTTTTGTAGAATTATACTGAACGGTTTTTTAGATTTCATTACCCAAAGTACTAAATTTTTCGTCGTGAAAATAAGCAAAAATGAAGGAAATTATTTTTTTGCTGGCGAATGGTACATTATTTTAAAAAACGCGTCCACAGTATTGTGCATCATGTGATTGCACATTGACTCAAATTTTTTAAAAAACTTTTGGTTAAAAAATATTTGAGTTATTGGCACCAGTCTGAAAAAAAAACTCGGGAACAAGCCCTTAAACATGCTGTTAAACCATTTGCAGGCTCCATTAACCCATAAAGAGATAGAAGGCACACCATTTAAGTTCCGTTTACCAGCGGAACACATTTAAAAGTTAACAGGTTATAGAATCTCCCTCTGGGGCACAAGCTTGTAATAAACAAGTAATGTATTTCATATTAAATTTGAACAAATCTTTTTAACAAAAGCACATAAACTATTCGAAGAACTTCTTTTCTCAAAAATTTAAAATTCTCGAAAATAATTGTTACAGTCGTCTATTAAGCAGGATTGACAAACAAGGGAATTTACGGGAAAATGAAACGGAGAAAGTGCTCTCAACTTGATTCATCCCCCCGCCCAAGAAATAACCTGAAAGTTTTAAATTACGTCTACAGGATTCCTTTAATTAGTCCAGGCGTTTTCTTCTCTTAATGAACTTTGTAAAATGAGAAGTGTTTACTATGCGTTCTTTGCGATTAAATATCTCACGGAAGTCACTTCGTAGGATTTTCAACGTTATCGTTTATTTTATTTTGACTGGAGTATGCCCATTAATTGGGAAAAAAGTTTCCTCGCTTGGCAAAAAAGAACCCTCTTGGAAAAGTGAGTGGAGGAAGGAACTTTGGAGTAAATAAAACTACTTAACATGCTTAATTTCCGCACGGCTGCAAATTCGCTCATTCGTCGAAAAGTTTATTTAAAGCTAAAAAAGTAGTAGCATATAACCTGTTACAGGCCAACAAGATATATACACGTAACTTGGGAAAAGTTGGGTAAATGTCAAGCATGAAATTCAACGTGGCAAAAATTTAAAAAAGCAATTTCCTCTTCAGCACAAGGTCCTTCCAAATGCATTGCGCTGCCTAAGGGAAAAATAGAGAAGGGACACGAAACGCGAAAAAAGTTCTGGACAGAGCGTTGTATTTTTTATGTCTACTACTTTAGCTGAAAAAAAAAAGTTGATTAATTGGGAGATGGTGAAGAGGGGCTTCTTGAAAAAATTTAATTGTTTTAATTTGTTTTAATATTTGTACGAGATATGGTTTACTTTATAGAAATACATTGTGACTGTTTTTCACAGGAACGAAAGTTTTCTAGCATTTATAGTTTTTGTATAATGGCACGTCAAAACCCAAATTTGCACAAAACGGTTTTATACTAGAAAGGAAATTCAACTTACTTAAAGAAGTAAAATCATTCACACTGAAGAACAGTGGAATGGGCTACGTCAAGGTATATATATTTAAAAAAAAAAACACATTGAAATTTTTTGACTTTTTAAAAAAAATTGTAGAAAATTGGCATTTTTTAATTTTATATTCAGAATTTTTTCAAAAACACAAAAAAAAATATTCAAAGTAGTTTTTATACATATCTTTACGTAGCCCGTAACACTTTTATTTAGTGCGAATTATTTCATTTCTGTAGGTCAGTTCGATTTCCGTTCGTGCATAAAACTGATTGATACAAATTGGGGGTTTGACATGCCATTATACAAAAACTACTAAAGCTAGAACATTTTCATTCCTGTAAAACAGAGTATGTCTATAAAACAAACCATACCTCGTAAAAATATAAAAATTATTAAAACAATTTAAATTGTAATCAATTGTTAAAAAAATCTAGCGTATTACAGTATGTATTATAGCGTGGACGAAGACTACAGCACTTGCAGTCGCTACCCTAAGAATTTGTTATTACTACAAACATGTTGTAGTAACTGCAAACTAACTCTACAAGACATTTTGTAGATGTCACATTTAGTTTTTAGTGTTTAGTTTTATAAAAAGGAAAGTAGTAGTATCTACTATTTTCTGGCCAAGTTTCACCCGAAGTAACTACCCGGCTTCGCATCCCAAAATTTTGGTTGGATTAGGAACAAAATATATTTTATATATATTTGATGTTGACATTAGGAGGAACCTTGAAAGCAAAATATTTAGTACTCTGTAATTAAAATTTCTGAATTTGAACGTACAAGGTAGAGTTCGTTTAAAATATATTACAAATACTGTAAAAAGAATAAAAAATGGACAGTACTGATAGTACTGTCATTCGTTAACGGAACAAGCGAGAACATGTCGTAGATAGCACGCGTTTTAGACCCAAGAAAATCAGAAACATAAATATATATAAACACATGCGCACAAGAAAACGTAATTTCTTTTCACTAACTGTAATGTACTACAGTGTAAACAATAATGTAACAAAGTATAAATTTAAGAAAATTTAACTAAGGAATGAAACTTAACGTTGACAATACTGATATTGTTTGTTGTCTAATACATAGGATTTTTAACTTGGAAAAAGTATAAACACTGGTGGTTTTAAGAAAGAAAGGGCAGGGTGAGAGGATGGTTACTTCATACTTCTAGTTGTAAACTAAGGGTATTTTCTCACTTCTATAATGGCTCTTGAGGTCTTCCTAGCTGGCTATACGTGCATATTGTACGAGACTTTTACACTGTAAGTTAAATAACCGTTGACTAAGGCATTTAATATGCTTATAGTTGCGCCAATAAAGTGACTAACGGCACAATTAATACGCATTTTTGAATAATGGGCAATTATATATAGCGTCACTTTTATGTACATATTTTACACCATTACAGACCTAACACACGGTGAACATATCGTGAGCCGACAGAAAAATTTTAATTCTCCTCGAAGTTTTTATCATAATGTTTAACGCAGAGCAAATGTACCTTTCGTTAAAATCAGAAGTTCCCGCAACTTCTGTCCGACGAGTTCAATCCCTCGACTGGAGACGTAACTCACGAGACTTCGTGCCAAGTTCTAGTGTTTCATCACTAATTTTTTAAAGAAACGTTAGTATTTGTAATGAAGAGGCCTGTCGCCATAATTCACTGTCGCTCGGCCTCGAAGATTGAACTAGAATCCACAGTGTTCATTTTGACTTGATCACACCAGTCATACTGGATTATTCCATCCATTGTAGTTTTACGTTTAAAATAAAACTACAGCAAACATTTAGCTATTTAATTACTTAGCGTTACGGCATGGCATATGAACACATCTCCTTATGTCACAATTTCGCACAACATAAATTCGTGTATTAATTATTAACAATTATGTGATTGTAGTTCAATTCTGTAGGCTCTATGTTCTTCAGAGTTACGTAATTAGCTAAATATCGATAGTCGCTGTATTAATTGATATTTTTCTGAAAAGAAGCAACATTATTTAAGACAAACATTTATTTATTGATTGTTGTGACGCTTCCTCTACACAACGTTGATTTTATGTGCGGTGCGTTTGCTAAGTTTTCACGAAGTATGATTGGTTTGCTTGTTAGTCAATGACAGCTGCTGTACCAATTTAGGTACCTGTGACAAACAAGCGATAAATGTAATATAACCCGAAGACAAGCACACCCACTCCCCCCCCCTCCCGCACTTCCTACTATGCTTTGTTTTTAATCTGTCCTCATCAATCAGTTGTCAGAATGTCACTGGTGGCAGCTGCAACGACTGCCGAAACGTCTCAAGACAATCTCCAGACGCGGCTCACACCCATAAGCCAAGAAAATGCAGACAACGGCCGCGAAAACCTGCGATCTATTTTAAGTTACCCTGAATTTACATAAATACTGACCGAAACAACTAATATAATATTTACCGGGAACATTGTCTGTGTGGTGCAAAGGAATATTCTAATCGTAGTAGCTTGATGTCGTTTTTTGTTTGTTAATTACACATCAGTGCCAAAACTGACCTACCTGGAGAATGCTTGAATTTTTTTACAGTTACTTCAAAAATTCATATTACACTTGCGTTGCTGGAATAATACATAATTTCAAAAATAAAACAAAGTGGGGTCTTCCGTAAGTATTTGATTAACTGAGGGCCAACTGCACGAAACTTTTATTTTTTGACGCACTCGATGCAACCTAAAATTGAGGCAATTAGTAATCTGGAAAGGTAAGGAAACAAGGGGATGTTAATTTAACGTGAATCTCTGGACCTTTCATCATCCTTTCCAACAAATATTGTAAGCTTATCAAGTCAAGACGTTATGAGCCACCCTAATTATCGTTGGTATATATATATTGATTCTATACAATTGCTGTAGTAAGGTGCCATACTGTCAAGTCCACTTGTTCACACTACCATTATAACTTAACACGAACAAAATGTTCCAATTTCAAATCTTAGCTGATGCATGGATAGCATAATATGTGTTGTTTTATAGCACAGGTTAATTTAGAAAGTTAGATACCCTTCCTGTCCCACTTCTTTCGATCAGCCTATCGGCATAAACCGAGTACGAGAACAGGTTTGAAAATAATTAAAACGAGTTTCGACGACGGCTTTAATTTCTCCCTGCTCACTAATTACAAATTGATGAGCAAATCATTCGCAGACTACTTCCAGCAATCATAACAGTGCTGTAATTACAAAAAAAAACTGAGTTTGTTTATATGATAGGAATGGCATGCTTTGTTATTGTGCCATCTGCTCACGATGAAAAATATTGTTTTCAAAAATGAAATGGATCGCGTTACTTCACGGACTTCTGTGCAAGGTTTAAAGGCCATACTTTTGCAATCCTCAGTACCTTTTTCCAGCAGACAAATAGTAATTTAGTGTACAAATTCATAATATATAACAAAATATTTTATACGGACAAAGTATTACTTACTCGTGTTTTGGAAACACCTAGCAGTGTGCTGTTACTCGATTTATTATGCACTGGACTAGAGTCAGGATGCTGGCTACATCAATGTTCAGTCACACTTGCATAATCAAATTGCACATTTAAGCGAACATTATGGACGTTTTTCCTGATATTTTTACGATTTAGGTCGTCCAAAAAGTATTAAAGGTTGTGAAATTCGGACTATCGGAGGACAGTCCATTTGTTCCAAAGCTCGTGAAGTTTGTTAAAACAGTTATATTCGCAGCCCTGGGCGAAGAAATGTAATACTGGAACATAGGCGTTTGTAAATGTACGTGTCTACCATACATGGATTTTCAGCCCTATGAGGCTAGGTAGAAACGCGACTAGACGAGGGTGATACTGCGGTGGTTAAAAATGAACTGCTGCAGTGTGGGGATGAGAGGAAAATATTACCTAGTCCTAAACCCGGCGGTCCGACTATATATTTATATACACACATGGATGGATGGATGGATGGATATATATATATATATATATATATATATATGGAGACCTGAATTGCAAATCATAATAACTTCAAAATTTTAAAATTACCAAAAATATATAATATTTTTACTGTGTGTATTTATTTCTGCCTGAATTATGTTACTAACCACAGTAAAATTATTGTTATGTATTTTGATTAGCAACACACTTAAGATAGAAATAAATGCACACGAAAAATATATTATCTTTTATTGCTATTTCTTAAATTCTGGAGTAAGCATGGTTTGGAATTCAGATCCCCATACACCCACACACATACAAATACATACATATATGTTTGTGTGCGATTTTCCAATGTTATACGTGAAGTAGAGGCAAAACTGTGCTTTCCAGAAGTTCAACGAATCGTTGTGCTTTAAAGGTCCTGCTAAAATGACCCATTTTTGCTTATGGAAATCGTCCCATGATATACGATGCACAGCACATCTTGCAATATTAGTAAACATGCAGAAAAGAGCTACATCTAACCATATTACATATTACCAAACAGAACATTTCCAGTTTTCCATCTTTGTTTCCAGTTTTCCATCTTTGTGAGCAGGATTGAGAAAAGGCCGTATCTATTTTGCTGTAACTCATATGTTCATGGCATTTCGTTCCTTAGGAAAATCTGTTTCATAAATTTATTTTAGCCATAATTGTCGTGAGATTTTCCGTGCACTATTTAAGTCAAAATATAATTACAATATTTTTTTGCCACTCGTTAACGTTTCTCCCTGATTTCCCTATCATAAAACAAGAATCCGCTTCGCTGTACAACCAGTTTGCAACCAATGTCTTCCGTAGCGCGTCATTAAGATATTAATAGCCTAATGGTTCTCATAAAACGCCATGTGCTTGAACAGTAAGTTAACGTGAAAAAAATTTCCGGATATATAATTTCTTAACTTTCTACGACGAGTGTTTATACACATAACCAATATTTTTTATTCTCTTGTATTCGCATAATCAAGGTCAATCTATTTTCATTCTATCACCATTTTACTTTTGCACAGGAGTGTACAGTGACTGAAAATAATATTTATCCAAAAACATTCTTCTGTTTCAAAGGTGAAATCATTTTCATTACCCAGTTATTTTCTTTAAAAAACTACTGGTAGTGACTATCTTGTCAACTGGACAGAAATGTTGCCATGAATGAGTGAAGAAAATAATAATAAGACATTTTCGAGGCAGCCGGTATTTATTGGTTGATACCTATACGTGGTTCACTGCAAACTGAATACTTTGTAAGTGTCCAATGAAGTTTTCACTTTCAGTAAAAGATTTCTTTCGTCCAGTTGTTCAAATAAACACTCCCGTGCGATTAATGAAGGAACAGTACACATTTAGTTCCTCTATCAAACTTAATGCATGAAATTCGTTTATTAAATGTACATTTTTGCTCTAAAAACGTAACGTACGAGGCCTTAATGAAATACGTTTATTAAGGCCATGATCTATCATTCATTTATTTCAAACAATTGCAAATAACTAAAATAATTTTTAACCAAAAGCATTGAAAAATTTTAGACTGTGTACAGTCACACGATTCACAATTTTGCCAGAGAGTTTCTTAAAATAATGTAGGCTACCGTTTGCTAGCAAAAAAAATATTTTGCTTCATTTTGGTTTATATTGACAACAAAATATGTGATATTTCAGGGGCAAAAATCTAAAAATCCGTTTGGTGTATTGCAACAGAAATATTCAGACACAAACGATGATAAGTGTTAAAACATTTAAGAATGAATTTTTGATATATGTATTAATTTGTATTTAAAAAAAGATTTTCGAAACCACTGCAAAAATAAAGAGCGAGGCCTTATAGGTCAATGCCAGTTGGGGGTGGCGGTACTTTATAAAGTGCGCACTTTACCCTGGATGACTTATATAAAAGAGAAGGTTTTATCCGTGTATTGTCGTGCAATTAGTATCCATAGTGTCCAGGGCCATAGTACAAGATCTTATGTAGAGACTTTTTTCTTGAGCATAAGAGCGTTTGATCAGTAGCGCAGTAAAACTTTATTATTTTGAATTTTAACGTAGACACTTTAAGGCTGTTAAAGTGTCAATTTTTTCTTATTTTTCTTCTTATTTTTTTTTTTTTACAGTTATGGTACATATCATCAAAACAAATGTGAAACTAACCGAAAAAAAATTTCACGTTATTTAGAAACCAATTTGAATGGCTTCTTAAGGAAGACCATGGTCGTTTCCTTCCCATTTCCTCTCATTGTGTAAATTTTTGTGTCAAAACCAGTAGAAACCTCGGTGTAAACGATACGTGAAGCCCACATACCTTACCTGAGTTACATAGGAGATACTTGCTAAATATGCCATAACTACAAATATGAGACAAAACGAGACGTAAAGCCCACCTACCTTACTTGAGTTACATAGGAGATACTTGCTTAATATGCCATAACTACAAATATGAGACTAAACGAGACGTAAAGTCCACCTACCTTACTTGAGTTACATAGGAGATACTTGCTAAATATACCAGAATTACAAATATGAGACTAAACGAGACGTAAAGTCCACCTACCTTACTTGAGTTACATAGGAGATACTTGCTAAATTTGTCAGAACTACTAATATGAGATTAAACGAGTCGTAAAGACCCACCTATCGTACTTGAGTTTCATGGGAGATATACTTGCTAAATTTGCCAAAACTACTGATAATTTGACACCGTTTTGTATTTCCCTTGCTTTCAACTTAACACCGATATTTTAGCATCTGTTTCTCATACTGTTAAACAATATCAGCACGTTTCAGAAGTAAGCAGCATTTGTACACGGATTGTTAACTAACCAAAGTAGTACCAAATTGTCAGCACTGTCAAATTCTGCAAGTCACCCCTATTGTACCAGTCAATGTGCAGTCTGTCGAAAACAAACATTTCGGGTAAACATCGCGGTATAAAATATCCACAAGTTTGTTGTGTTGTGAAAGAAAGGAATGGAACGAAAGCCTCCTTTGAGCGAAACTTCTTGTCCTGTCTTGTTTACTCAGTTTACAGCTTCATTTGGCACAAGAGCTCGCGCGCAGTCGTGGAAGCCGGAGCACCTGTCAAGTATACCGAGCGATGTCGTTTCCTCGCCGCGGGTAGACACATGACGATTCCCTCTTCCCACGCGAGAAAGACATTTTTTTACCAGACACGGCGGTTGAAATCTTGGGGAAATAAGACGTGGGAGTTTGTAAGGATGACGGGGGGTGAGGGAAGGATCTAGGGAAGAAGAGAGGGTAGGAAAATTCGTTTCTCGAACATTGATTTTCAATGTGCGGGTGCAGCCCTCGCCGGTTATTCACACATCATTGGAACGCGACGGCTGCTGGGAGCTGCGCTGACGAACCCCGTCCAGAAGAAGGTGGGCGGTTGGTGTGGGGGGGGCGAGGGGGAGGGGGGGTTTTACGCAGGAGACGGGCCTGTGTACTCCATCCCCTGCTGTACCCCCTATCCAGCTACACCACCCCTTCCCTTCTTCAAACGTAGTCTGGCCTGACTCCTCCAAACATGAGATCTTCAGCTACAAGGTTATATCTACACTCACGTGTCACACGGGGCAAGAAACTAAATTGTTATTTTGTTCAGTCAGAGGAAATGATGCTGGCGTATGTACATCCGAGATATTATGAAACACAATGTACGAAATCCAGACATAGCTTCCTTTCTAATATTCGAGATGAAGTGTTACTAATTTAAAAGTTTCTAAAGTGGTGGCTGGAGAACAACGAGTTGCAGCATGCGTGAAGGACTAGTGTTGGCAGGACTCTGTTCTGCAGTCCTGACCTTGAGGAAGGAAGTAACCGCCTGCCTGGTAGGCAGAGAATTTATTTATTTATTTATTTTATTTATTTATTTTCACTCCATAGACACCTTACAATTTGTCGTTAATTGGTGTATGGAGGACGTCAATATAATAATTGCTTACAAACTACACACATTATATACAAAAACATTTATTATATAAAAAAATATCTACTAGTGGTGCAAGGTAAACAGACATATACATAACCTTTGTTATACACAATTAACATTTTCAAGGCTCCTTATCAGTATATACAGCAATTCAAATCAATCTACTCAAGTAATGTCTTCCGCTTGGTCTTCTAAGACAAGTGGGAGATCTGCCAACTAGGCCTGTCCAAGCAGGTTGTTCCGATGAAAGTGTCAGATTATAGGGAAATGTAGTACAAAACAAAACACTAAAATAATGACTGCTAAACATGTGTCCTAAATGCATTTTGTAGTAGATAGGTAAATACTCTTTAATACACGCACACAAGCCGTACGATTTTGAAATTTAATCATCTACTAAAGAATGCGTTTTAGGACTTAATATTACTTGAAATGTTTTAAATTCTATTGATGTGTACCACCTCCTACAATATGACAACTTTTATTTGATCAGACTGTACCTGTATATAACATAACCTTCCCCAAAACCAGGATCTCAGATCCGTGAACCGCACAAAAGTCGACTACAAATATACAATCTGCGATGATGCATAATATTGTGTAGATACGTTTCGTCATAGAAAACCCGAGAGAGAGAGAGAGAGAGAGGTAGGGAGAGAGAGAGAGAGAGAGAGGAGAGTATGCGAGGAAATAGTTATTTAAAATAAATGAGTTTGCATAGAAATAATACATGTCACATGGGCCACGGATGGATACTTGCAAAGCAAACAGAACTGCTACAGTGTTCATTTTTACATATGGATGTAGGCTATCGTCTGAACGAGGCAACGTATGTTGTAAAAAAAAAAATACATGTTTATGATGTGTGCTACCACGTAATTACAGAATGAGAATAAATTAGATTCAAGTTTCATTTGTCTTTGTCGTCATTAATACGTACAAAGCAAATTATTTTCTGTAGTTATATAAATAACAACGCAAACTGTTACACGATTTTTCTTGTATAGTACAAAATATTAGAGAAAGGAAAAAAGAAAAAAAAGCATATTAATGTTTTACAACAGTCACATGGCCTCGGTGTTTTTCTTTCGTTTTCTGAGTCTCAAAACCATTTGACAAAGTAGGTTCTGGCCATACATCACATTTGTTTTAGTGAGAATAATATCGGAAAGCGACTCTAGATGCATGTGTACATTAAATTTTCATGTAAAAATAGTACACGCATATTTACTCGACGACTTGCGCGACATCCGAACATGTAACCCTGGGTCCGGAGGTAAAACCACATACACGTTGCCAGTCTTGACCACAGAGGAAGATTCTATTCTTGTTTCCCGAGCTGTTAGTGGCATTTTGTGAGTGAAACCTTTTTGTCTTGTTGTTCACGATAATGTGAGTGTTCTTAAAGAACATAGTATGTGTAGAATAATAATTTAAAAATATTATACATTGTGACTTAAGACGTTAACATTTGTGTACGGTATATTCTATATGCTTTGGTTGTTATAGACTGTTCACGATCAAGTGAGCACTAATAACATTTTACTTTCAGCCATTTTGCAATCATCTTTAATATTTTTGACTTTAAAACTTCTGTGGAACAAAAAACCCGTTTAAAATTCCTCCAATCTCAAAACTTAACGTATTTGGCTCAAATAAAATACAGTTTTTTGGATATCAAAAGTGTTGGGGAGTGCTCAGTTTAAAGTGAACAGACTATACATACGTTGCTTTCTTTAAGTTAAAAAAGTGGTAGGAAAGTATAAACTACCTGAAAGAAAAAAGTAACTAGGGTTTCAAGAGTGCTCATTTGATCCTGAGGCACCTATAGAAGTCGCGTAGGGAAACAATCAAGTCAAGGCATTTTAGCAGCCGGCCTCTTTGCCCCGCCGCGCCGCTAGGTCGCACCCTGGTCGTCATAATTGATGTTACTGAACGCTGGAGCTGTGTAACCTCGCATGTTTGCTGTGTCCATTGTGTCATTGATAAATCAACCACGCTCTTCATCACCTGATGATAGCTTACATAGTCCTCTGACTGCCCGCCAGGGGCAGGGTGGAACAAGCTCTGGATCCTGAAGGGGACTCTGTCTTTTAAGAGTTAGTAAGTAGTCTTGGCGCGTGAGACGTACTGTAGCATGGTACGGAAAGTATTTTTCTTGTATAACTATTAAAAATATTTCTGATGCGTTTATCTACGAAAAGAAGACACACTTCAAACTGTGTCCCTATGATTTAAATAATGCCGTCCGCTTCTTAAAAACATGATTCCCAAGTAAAAAAAAAAAAAAAGCTTTCTCACGTTGTTGACTGAGAAAATATCGATCGTAATCGTAAAACTAAGCCATAAAAACCTGCATTGGATATTACCACAAACTTTCCACAAATAATACAACAGGGTCATCGCTTGAAGTCCCATTGAAAAACGGTTTCTACGAAAATACTGCCCGCAGGTTTAGACCTTCGCGCCTAGAGGCGATGAGGTGTTTGACGGACGTGTTATACTCGACTTATCGCCTTCCCCGTGTCCGTGCCTCAAACGCAAAGATAAAGCTACCGTTAACTAACTCTTTAAAACGTAGCTACACCCACATCCCATGTCAAACCCGGAAAAATGTGGATTATAAGGTATTGTTACAAGTTTGGAGAACACAAACTTTAAATGTGGGCAATTCCCATGAGTTCTTTTGGGATAGAGGTCTTATAATTATAAATGAAAGAGGTAAATTAAGTATTGGATTTAATAGCTCACAAAGCTACGAAATACACAAAACAGTAATCAACTATAACTCTCACAACACAATTAGTTATGCACACAATTACTCCTGTGTCACAGACACGTCAATTAACTTTGGCAATTAAAGTACAAAAAATATCTACCATAAATTAATTAAACACTACAAATCACAATAAAATTCAGTCATATATCCAATCAACAGTCTTTCAAATAATGACAGTGTACAACCTTAATAGTCCGCAGTGGTGATGGATCACCGTGTGCTGCGCAACACCCCGAGTACACCGCTGTCTTCACTCTTGAGGTCTTCGGTTCGACTCCCGTCGTGTACCTCTTCTTCGCCCATCAGCCCGCCGCAGCAGTCCTCTTGGTTCGTCCAACACTGCTCCGAAGGTAGTCGCCTGCCGCCTCCCAGTAGACTCTGACGTCACCAAGATGTCTTCACCAGTCTATCTCCACAACCATAGCACCTTCCTCTAGCACGACCAATAGCGAACTCTCCCCAAATGTGCCGATTCTACGCTTTTACACTCCGGCCAAATCCCAGGGTTTCCCGAGTTACATGGGTCTAAACATAGACATTTCATCATGTTTCGAATGTGGTTTGAGTCACGTAGGCCGCTTCGCAGGGCAAAAACGCAGTTGGGACAGGTATCTATGACGTAGTTTCGGCGGGATTCCCACCATGAGAAACCCGGGCTTTGAGTCATGGGCCAGCTCTCAAGGTGTTTCAACACAGGCCCCGTCCAGCCCACCCTCAGAAACACAGCATGCAACAGTATAAAGTGGTGCTATTAAATTAAATTTCAAAATAATAATAATAATAAAACGTACGCTTCCCTTTAGGTAAAAGTAATATTATTAAGGATAAATAATGCAGTAAAAGTGAAAACATTTGTGCTGATATAAATTAAATTAGGTACATTTTTAAGCTTCTACTTCCATGTTGTTGCAACAAATGATAGTGTTAATGTTGCCTTGTCATTTATGAAGCTCTCGGAAAAGTATGATGTTATCTTTTCTTTATTATACTTTATACTTATTTGGTTTTATATTTTTGGAGCAGTCTCGTAAGGGGCCATGGTCCCTATGTAACCCTCTTTCCCCCTAACTGGATCCGCTCCTGGCTAGGGGTCAAAGAACTAGCCGTAAGTCGCTCAAAAAATTATTCCTACTTGGCGATTTACAGCTTTATATAGGTAATTAAAAAATAGGTGAAAACTGACACTTTGTAGTTTTTTCACGCCACAGCTGGCACTTCTGGGAACCGCGGCGGCCGAGTGGTCAGACCACTCGCCTCCAACCAAAGGGATCCGGGTTCGATCCCGGGCGGAGTTGGTCCCTCGCTAGCAGACGGGTCCCTCGGGTTACTGCAGTTTCCACCGCCTTTGCATTCTGTCACTGCTCCATCTGCAGGGTCACCCCTCATTCATCTCTGATCCTCCAGGTTGGAGGTTTGTGATGGACATACAACCTGTACCGTTATTAGAATCATGGTTGGAACGTTGCAGGAGAACCCCCGTAGCGGTCCGCTGTCCTCTGCGCCTACGTTTCACTTGGTTACTATTGCCTTTTGCGGCAGCAACGGTTAACACGACAGACGGGGCCAACTGTACAATTAGACTGCAAATTAAGATCCGCTTAGAAATTATACTTCGCCTCCAAACTCAGAAAAAAATGCACTATGTCTACAGATGATGGTATATCGCGAAAAATGTTTTGTGCCAACATACCCTCGAAAACACTTAAGTTTCTTGCGCATGTATGACTGGGTGATATATGCCCTACACAACACAGCCGTCTGCAGACCAATAATATGCATCAAATATTACAATAGCGGGATTCTTATTGGTTTAGTCAAATTGGGCAAACAGCTCTACGTAAAAGGGAAAGTCAGTATTTTTTTCCATGAGCTGAACGTGCGTTGAAACCCAGCAAACAGTCAATTTTACCCGCGATAAATAGGGCCACGATTTTGTCGCGAAAAGATTTTTGCCCCACTTTGTTTCAGTGTATCTCGTGCACATCGGCAGTTCTGTTTCAAGGTTATTGGCAGCGTGTCTATGTTCAGACACGTTTCTCATTTGACTGCACCAATCAGAATAAGATTATTGTCACTCCGTACGTCTATAATTTGCCAAGGCCAGTGAGAGTAAAATCATCCAATCACAGACGATGTAGCAGAGCTGCAGGTGTGCACATGACGCATCGAAA
>PNEQ01059260.1:0-21833 GCA_003012365.1 Medauroidea extradentata
AAGGGACTTCATCGATGGACTGTTGCACCACACATTCAGTTTGAAGCTGAAACACACTGTTACACTAACAGATAAACAAGCATATGAAGAACCAAATTGTATCAATGACAAAAAGATGGAAGACCTCAAGAAACTTCGTATTTATATACCAGAGGAATACACTGTTTCTTTCAATGAGATTTTGATGTGGCCGACAACACGTAGTGGCATTACTGACAGTGTTTGACAAACACAATGCTCAAACAACAAGTTGTTGTTATTAGGGTCTATGTATTATATCTCTCAACATTAATTTGTATAAAATACGTTTTTATATAATAAAAACACTGAATTGTCGTCATGCAACCTGTTTTCATTATAGAAAGGGCACTTGTCCAACATTTTTAATGTTTATTTACTCACACATCTATAATTATGTGAAACATATCATGGCCCATTTAAGTGTACATCCACATATACTTTGACTTTAAATAGGACATATTTGCACATTGGTGTTTATTATCACGAAAATTAGTTTTTGGTCCTCCTGAACAGTTGCTTTTTCGGACTAATGCCCTTTCTTAAATGACCGATTCAATTATTTTCACTTTTTTTGCCTATTTTCCGAAGGAAAAGTATGTAAATAAGATCAACTGCATGAATGTGTATGACTGTGTGTGTGTGTTCCCGGAAGAGTGTGTCTCCTTTAAAAACTTTTGAACTCGTGTACCATATACTACTTGTTAAGGTGACTTGACTTTATTTATTTGTTCGTGCCATATAAATATTTTCAAAGTGGTAGCCAGTTTTATAATTTTCGAGTAAGTTGACACATGTAAGAAAATATTTTTTTAAATTTCATCAAACTTGGTATATATTTAGTACTACCTACTTACTAAAGTGACTTGACTTTTGTATGTTTTTATTCATGTAATGTTCATTACATAAAAATGGCTGCTATTTGAAATTTCTTTGTCACATTCAGATATCTGAAGAACGATTTTCAGAATTTCAACAGACTCGGCAATGTACATGTCAGGGTAAAATTGCTGTATTTGTGTTCATGCCCCTTTCGTATTTACACAGCGGCGACCTTCTGAAAATTTATTTATTAAATTACATATATAGACGAACTGTAATCAGGATATATAGTATAACGATTTCAGTTTTATGTGTACGCATGAACATTTTTCGATGACATGACATTGTTATCGCGCAAATGCAGCAGACTGCAACACACATTTCATTTACGACGGCAGACCCAGTTATTCGTCCAAAATTCCTCTAACATGTTACAATGTTTTACCTTTGGTACAGTTAATACGCTACATGATGCTCTCGGTTGTGTTTTCAATTAAGTATTCAATTATTTTACATGAATGACTGAAAATTGACCTTTTGCATTATAAGACGTGCGTCTGCGCGTAAACATCCATGCCTCGCTGATCTGACTCCAGTTTTTTACTTTGCATTGTGCCTCGAAATATTAACATCTGAAATCAACGTATATAATGTTACTTCTGCTGTGTGTGACAAAAATACATAATTTGTCACCGAATATCACCATCATATCTAAGAATAAGTTTGGTATGAAGGAAAAATAGTTGTGTCGAATGGATTCGTTGTCTATTTGGCCTGCTAAATAGTCTTCATTATCTTCAGTAAAATATAAAATGAATTTCAGTATTTCCTTATGTTACTTTTTTGTTCAGTTTCGTTCCAAAATTTTTAATAATGTAGTTCCAAAACCGATTATTTTTATACAACAATGTTGTACAAGTAATCGTAATACAGATCTTTATGTTAAGCCAGACAGAAGTGAAATTTTTTTACATTTATTGAAATGCACTAATACAACAGTGTCGCAATCGAAGGAATGCCCCAATGGAAGAGCATTGCAAACTTTATGGCATTTTAGAATCTTGAGAGTTTATTGATTAGGGACCGATGATTTTCGCGAAAAGAATTTGGCAATAGGTATCTTGTTTACATGTCTTATGTGCACACCTGCAGCTCTGCTTCGTAGTGAATGATTGGATGTTTATAACTGTCAGTGTCTTGTGGTTCTACCTGCGAATAACAGACATGTGGTGTCGTAGCAACCTTTCTCTGATTGGCACAGTCAAATAAGTGACGCCTCTGAACAAAGACAAGCTGCCAATAACTACCTAGCAGAGCTACAGGTGTATATGTAAGGCTTTGAAACAAACTGATGGAAAAATCTTTTCGCAAAAAGCAACTGTCCCTAGCTATTGTTAATTGGTACTGTTTCATGTCTGTCTGTAATCCACGAAATAACTCTATGACATAGATATGCTAGAAAATTAGCCCCGTTTCTTACATACATTTTGGTTTACAATGCCACTGTATGACTCTTTTAACATGAAATAAAGTCAACGATAACTAATATGTAATGACAGGATATTTGTTAATCACCTGCCATTTGTATTTTTACTGTAGTAAGTTACACAACATTTATTAATGTATTCTACTAGTCTAATAACAGGATATTGTTTTATTCTCCGACTAGCTCAGGCTCAGTCTTTGAGGGGAGAGAAGGGGCAAAGACTCATGTATGTTACGAATAAACATGTGCATGCACTGGGTTTCTGGGGATCCTCCCCCAGAAAAGTTTGAAGTTCAAGGCACAAAATGATGCAACTTAGATGTTTCCAAACAGCATTATTGAGTATAAAACAGATATTTAGCAAGTGGGATTATATTATATAAATAATAATTAAACAAGCTGAAAAATGTTGGAGGAAGGTTCAAAACACATCCTTTGTCCCCACAAATTAGTTGGTGGGGGTGGGGGCCTGCTGCCCCGACGTCTTCGGCGCCACTGGACTTGCTAAATACGCTAACGTCTTATTCTGCTGGCTGCTCGAACATTTAAACGATTTAATTTATTGTCACATTGAGATTTCCTATGTTCATTATCTAGGTTACCAAAATGGTTGATTCTAGTATTCCATACAGTATAAAGATTCTCTTTTAACCTTGAGAGAATATTTATTCACGTCATGCAGAATTTTAGTATGCTACTTTCAAAACACACTTCATATGTTTTCAAATGTCGACATAAATTATAAAATATCCTCCAAAACAGTTTTATAAACTATTTCTGAAAACTTTTGGAGTGGCTGTAAAATAAAAGTAGAACATAAAGAAAGCGAAGTGAATGTATACAAATGTGATCTAACGTGAAACATTCAACATTGGCTAAGCTCCCATTGCAATACGGGTTTTTTTTTCCAATGTTAAGTATGTATTATTGTAAAATCTAAAAAATCTAACTCAATCGGCAACGACTTCGTTACAAAGTAATACACCTAAATACTTCTTTTCTTTAAATTACTGTATGGTAGTGTCTGTGAAGAATGTAGGAGTAAATCAGACATTCTGTTGTCTCTCTCCCATAATTCTATTGTTTCTCAATATCCACTTTATTTGTCTATCGTCCTTTTGCAGCTATAAAAATAACCAGCTGGAGCTGGATTAAAGCAAGATGGGTCTGCCCAGTTACGCGAAAGTTTTTTGTCGATCACCAGGGACTTTATTCTAAGTTTCTCGAGAAGTCTATCGTTACCTTTCGATTTCGATCCCGAGAGACCGCGCCCCAAACGATCGAGAAAGAAAACAATAAAAATTGGTATTCTAAGTGAATGGTCGATAAGTCACCTCTTCACTTCGGCAAAGTTCGGGTTATCGATTTCCCCCCAGCGAGGGCTCTTGTCTTGCACAACTCAGCCATGACTGCATGGCAGGCATCAAGCAATTAGATATGCATAGATCATCCATCAATGCATCGCAAAATCAGTCATGGCACTGCAGAGAGTGTATGGCCCAGCGAGGGCTCTCGTACTGCACAACCTAGCCATGACTGCGTGATAGGCGACAAGAACCTCTCACCTAAAATGGGACCGCGGACACTCATGCCCGCCCTTCGGGAAACTTAGGTTATTTCTCCTAGGTTAAGTAGAACTAATATTAATTTAAGATTATCTTTTATAACTGGATCACGAGCCCTCCCTGCTCGTCTTTAATTTTCGCCTTCTAATACAACTAAAAAAAAGCATGTTATATATAGCACGAATTCTATCTTTTCTTCCTAGCATGGAGAACCCACCTCTCATGTCTATCGTCATGGGTTTCCTCCCGCGACCTCGCGGGTTTACCATGGCCCTCTATGGTATTAGACTCCAGATAAATTTGAGGAAAGCGTCAGGCCACGCTTGGTGCTTCATAACCTCACAGTAAGCCATTCGAGCCATGTTCCTCCCTAACCTTAGCTGCATTCAGTAGTTAGAGCGTATAGGCCGCAGGACTGGCATGCTGCTACCCCTCCCGCTCCCTCCTAACTCCTAGTAGTTAGACACTAACCTAGGGTGTGCCCCTTCTGGGCCACCAAAAAAAAAACGACATTCTCCTCTAGCATTTTTCTCAACCATCTTAACTTACAGTCAACAACCAACTGTACAAAAATAAATACTTGAAATTGCTACGAAAAAATTACAGGAAATATAACTTTTGGTCTAAATATTACCCTTGGAAGTTAAATAATTTATTATGTTAGTCAGTAAGAATGCAACTCGCTGATGTTGGATTTCTTATTAAGTAAAATAAAGAATAATTTTCTAAACTATATACACGGGATATTTTGTGCGTAGTGTGTTGGCACTATGTTTTGATTCAACACAACTCTCCACATTAATGGCTGCTAGGAACTCGCCGAACAATATTAAATAACAACATTTCGTAGACAATTTAATAAGCTGATTATTTATATGCGTGTCTTAATGAACAATCAGTGCTCAAATATACACTGCAAGAACAAAAAGTCTGTATATACATAGGCGAAATATTTTATTGTTACACTACAATGACAGAAACGTAAAATAATTTTAAAAAATTTACTTAGGACTTGTGAATGCTAGAATATAGCGTGAATATTATAATACATACCGGTATTAAAAATATCGTGTTTTTGTGACGAAACACTTCAAAATTGTTATTTCGCAGGTACTAGCAACCTTGCGCCTCTAACAACTTTTTTTATTTTTAAATTTTTGTGATGAAAATGTTTGGCGCAGCGGTGATGCAGAAGCTGCACCAACCATTCCCTCCTTTCAAAGTGATTAAAACTGAGTGACCCCTATCTTATCGTGAGACAATTTGCATAGTGACAATTTTTGAAACCCAAATGGACAAACACAAATTTACACTGAGCCAGACCTGGGAATCGAACCCAGAAACCCCCGAACCACAGTCGGCCGCTCAACCAACTGAGCCACAAGGGGTCAGCTCCATTTCGCCACTTATCACTTGGAAATATGTGAACTCATATTGATCTATTTCCTAATGTGGGACTTGAATTGCACAAAATACTTAAGAGTTTGCACAGTTTTAGCACTTCGAATATTATTTAAGATACAGTAAAATTCATTGCATACATCGGTAAAATATTGCTAAACTTAAGTTGAAATGTGCAGGTCGTAATTTGCTCTTTTACAGGCATTAGAGTAACATAAATAAATACAACTTAAAAACAATTCGGTTATTGCTTTGGAATATTAAAATGTATTCTGCCATAATAAGCTCAATAAAAAAAACTACAAACTTTGAGAAGAGTTCAAACGAGACATAACAACCTTTAGGTTACAAAGACAAAATGCTAGCCATCCACCTAACTGTGCACATATAACTTGTAAACTAAAATAGCTAGTTAACAAACACAACAAGAGTATTTATGTTTAATATTTTTAAATTAGTGTACGTGCTATGGAAGTGTTTAATTACGTTTAATAAGTGGGGACGTGAAACATGTTGTGCCTATAGTATTTACACTATCAAGCCACCCTCCTCGTCCACAATGTGGTTTATAATGTGTGAGATACTGAGTTAAAAACTCTTTGCCGCTCTCCAAACTATGACTCTAACGAAACACTAATGTTATTACATCAAACACGACGTTTTAGAGAGTGGAGAATCATAAATACTGTGCCGATCAACGAAATATATAGTAAACATAGAGGGGCGGAAGCAGCTATTTCCAAGGCTCTCAGGGGAAGCCAATTTGAAATTGGTCGGCCATTTTATCTATAGTCAAAACATTGTCAGCTGATGCATGCTGTAATGTAGGTTATACGAGAATCGTGAGAAATATTTTGGGATATTGATCGTTGTGGTATTTGTTTGTCGAGTCCGTTACAACTACATCTGATTAATGTATCTCTAGAGAACATTCGTACCCTCGTCAACATGAAATATGTATTAAATTACTGCAGTCAACAACATATTGTGATGCCTATCTCAGTGTTTGACTGCACACACTACAGCAATAAAATAAAAGCATAGTACAACTACTATAGGCTTTGTTTATGCAGTTAAGATTAATTGTACTGTTATGTTATGGGTAGCTGCAATGAGACAGGTACCGAACATTTTTGTTTACAATGAACAAAAATCAAATATTAACGAAACATAACATTTAATGAATCATGTAGAAATTCATTACTGGGAGGAGAATGAAAATATATACTGCTTAATTGTATGGTATGGGCTGGAATATGTTGCCAAAGAGAAGGATACATATATGAAACTTAAGGTGCGGGAATGGAAAAAGGTGCAAAGAGGGTAACGGGATGGGTGAATAGTAGGTGAAGAAGGCAGCTGTACGATGGGGAGGGTGAAGATATATACAGGCCATCTGTAATGTTGAAGGAAATGGGATGGAGTACACCAAAAGACAGAAGAAGAAATGAAAGTCTGGTCAGGATGTCCATACTTGTGATTAGAGAGGGAGATCGGGGAGGGTTAAATTGCCACCTAGCTGAGGGAGGGTATGGGGGAGAGTAAACACCAGTGAGAAGGTTCAAGTGGAGTGAAAGAGAACGAATTGGTTAGACAGTCTATGCTTGTGAGGTCAGTAAGAGGAATATTTTACAGAATGATATAGTAACTGTTAGGAGTAGGAAGGTTCAGGAGGGGTTAGGAATGGTAGCCTAGAGAGGCAGGCAAGAATTGATCCCGCTACATGGCGACATACCAATTTCGAATATCTATTTATTTGTATAAGGTCGAGGCTCTTAAATAGGGTTAGGGTGGGTGGCATGGTTGTTTACTGTTGATGTAGTTGACATGTTATATGCAGGATTCTAGTAGTAATTAGGATGTATTACTGTATTTATTTTTAATTTGTACATATAAATGCAGGCCTAATTGCATATGTTCAGACATTTTATAATTTACTTTTACCAGTAGTCCTATAAACATAACCTTAACTTTCAAAGCCTTACACAGTGTACTATACACTAAACTGAGGTAACAATAATTACACAGAACTGAAATGCGTAATATGTATATTATATGTCCGCATATGTTTACTTAAACATTTTTAAAATTTATATATTTGGATTGTGAGCCAGTTACTCGCTACCTGCACATTTTCGTCAATTGTTTTCATCCTGTATTTACGATTTATTCTCGTTCCTAAATTATTAAACGATTGACAGAGGTATTTATATGCTTCACATGCCACATAGACATACACAATGCATCGTAAGCTTTGTTTTTCTGTTATTATCGGCACATAAACTTAATTATCCCTAACTGATACCCTGCCACGCCCTTTTGTTTTGACGATGGAAAACATGGCCGACACAAGTTCAATTGGGCTTCAGCTAGAAAGCACTTCCGCCCCTTTATGTTTACTATATACACCGTTGATGCCGATCTATAATAAATGTAACATTCGCATTTCCGTCCGCCATGTTTGTTAACTAGTCTTCGTGAAAAAGATGTCGACACCGCAGAGAGCGCATGGCCCAGCGAGGGCTCTTGTACTGCACAACCTAGCCATGACTGCGTGATAGGCGACAAGAACCTCTCACCTAAAATGGGACCGCGGGCACTCATGCCTGCCCTTCGGGAAAATTAGGTTATTTCCCCTATGTTAAGTAGAGCTAAGCTTAATTTAAGTCTATCTTTTACAGCTGGATCACGAGCCCTCCTTGCTCGACTTTAATTTTCGCCTTCTAACACAACTAATAAAGCATGTTATACACAGCATGAATTCTATCTTTTCTTCCCAGCATGGAGAACCCACCTCGCATTTCTATAGTCATGGGTTTCCTCCCGCGACCTCGCGGGTTTACCATGACCCTCTACTGGATTAGCTCCTAGTTAAATCTGAGGAAAGTGCCAGGCCACAAACACTGGTTTGGCGCTTCATAACCGCACAGTAGGCCATTCGAGCCATGTTCCTACCTAACCCAAGCTGCATGCAGTAGTTAGAGCGTATAGGCCACAGGCCTGGCACGCTGCTACCCCTCCCGCTCCCACCTAACTCCAAGTAGTTAAACACTAACCTAGGGTGTGCCCCTTCTGGGCCACCACAAAAAAAAAAACAGATGTCGAAAGCACAGTAGCACTCGAAACATTTCGATCGTTGATAAACTACAATCGAAAGCTTTCGAGACACCATTTCTTACTTAGAATTATTACAAACTTCCCAAATATGATCGGAATCGAAACTTCGTGCCGAGAATCTTAGAATAAACCCCCAGGTCATTTGTAAACATTTCATTACGATTCAGGATTTCAAGACAGCAGGAAATTCAAATTAAGTCTTGAATATTTTGTACGCTTGATAAAAAGTTTATAAAATGCGACGGCATTGATATTTGTAAACTTGTGTGTAATTTGGTTTTTTTCCTTCGCCTTTTTGAACACTATGCAAAGAGTTTCACTTCGTTGTAATTTATGGATTTGTCTAGTGTTAGCAGTGCAACCATGAGTTCATCAAAAAAAAAAAACTGTCGAGACTTACTCGCGAAAACTTGACTCGTGTTACTGTTAGGTAGCAGACCACAAGCCGAGTTTTTTCCCTGTCCATATAGATATATATATATATATATATACACTACATGCATTAAATACACAATTTTTGTTATCTTACTGCAAAATTATAAGAACTGACGTAATGGCCGTTACCAAATTTTCATAGAAACATCTGTACCCTCTAATCCCCACGGCCTTTTAAAAATGATTCCTTTAGTTGAAAGGTTGCATTCAAGGAATTGTATGCTTTGGAATTACTTTGGTTCTATAACTATATACGATAAAGTTGGCAAACTACATTAAAATTTTTCATGTTTAAATATTGTTGCAGTTATACGTATAGAATAAATATAACACGTCTTATTTACTTTTATTTAAGAAATATTAATTTGGTAAAATGAAATACAAGTAACATTTTTAACCTGCAGTTCTTTTCCAGAGACACAAGAGGGTTAGGTCCAAATTGTTAAGCATACTTTTTGTAATGGATTGAAAAATTAATAGGTGTTGTATTATAGCAATAGGAACTCATTATTTAAAAATACTCATGACTTAAGTTTAAACTTTCTAAAATTTAGGCAAAATACAAAGATATTATGTTTAGTAAAATCGTTGGCATTTATGGACTACTACTTGTGTATTTCCAGCAAACAAATGTTACAACATAACTACGCAGTTACGTAAATATTTATACCAAAAATATTTTTTTGGCATTTGTATTTGTACTTCATTTTTTCTCCTCATTAATTACACTTCAAAATATAAATAATGATCTAACAAGCAATTTACGAATGAACTGTATAGTAAAATGGGTCGGAGATGTAGAAACACATCAATGGATGCGAACCATGTAGAATATGTCACGGGATGTGTGGAGGAGTGCATTGTCGTCCATTATAGGGCAGTTATACAGAACAACTTGCCGAAGAACAGTTAGTGTAAGTTTCCACAGTCACGTTACCAGATTTTGTAGATCGCCAGAGGTAAGCTATGTTTTGATCATGGTGTAAAACAGAAGAGTCTGATCACTTCGCTTTGTAAAACTGGAAGGTAAATGTGGCTGAAAAAAGGTTCTTCACGAGATGGGCGCACAAGCGCTGCGTATTTTGTGCTCCTAAATTGATAATTGATACACAGAATATTATGTTTTTACATACACAGGTGAGAAACTAAATATGGTGGGAACTAAAACTAAGCCAACGTATTTCACACATTTCTGAATTTTTAACTAAACGCGAAAACAGTATGTTATGCACATAGAGGTAATATATAGTAGAGGGAGCATGACGTCACAAATGTGTGTCCAACATGGTCTCGAGAGTTTGGTGTCGTTTATTTATGTTTTCTCGGCGTTAAAACGCAGTCATGTTGTTTGAAACTCATGACGTACCTTCCAGAATATATACATTTAGTCATGTGGTGTCACCAAGATCTCGGTTCAAAACCTTATAGTAAGTATGTAGCTAATATTTACTTTTTACTAAATACAGCTGGGTTAAGGAAAACAGTAACGTCGCAAACATTGTTTACATTTGTCGTTCTGAAATTTCTACGCAATTATACTATGCGATAATATGTTTGTATGCTCTCCTTAGTTCGTATGTTCATATGGTACGAAAATAACCTAACATGGTTGTGATTACTAAGCAATTATTATCTTTTCTCTCAATGTTATTTCAAATCTCCCGCGCATATTTCACTAAAGTCACGTGACACATGTTGAACACACAATTTCGTATGTAGCTGTATAGAGGATACTCCCTCTACCCTATAGTTACTCTAAGCTTATGTATATTTAACTCGTTAACTTTACTTATATTTTATGTCTATATAAAATTAAATGATTCATAAAATAATAAATAATATAAAATTAGACATAATTTATGTACTACTATATATATATATTTGTCACACATTAAATACTTTTTTAAATGCGACAAGGGCAGTAGGTATGCATGTTTGTATATATATATATACATATAACATTGTGTGAGTGTGTGGGAAAGGAGGTGTATGCATGTTCGTTTCGTGTTGTTTCTTCGCTATTTTGAACCTTGTACGTTTTTTATTTACAAACCACAGGCCTCAACGAGCGAAAGGCTCTTGCAAAAGAGTCAATATATTACAAATTTGCTGGCTAAGACATGGGCATTATTGTAGTCTGTATTTACTTTCTCTAAGCCCGTCGTGCGCATCAGGCCACTTGTAATGGAACGGCTGGAGCGGGTGTACCGCCACTGCATATGGGAACGTACCCGACCACGTGGGCGCACGAGGTAGCAGTGCCTAGACGCCGCCACCGCGACGTCAAGTGCAGTGAGTAGGTGCGTCGGCCCTCAGGACAGCCGTCCATTGGTAGGAAAGTGCCCCCTTGACGGAAACGTAAGTAAAGTCACTTTGAAAACGCACACCTTAATTTAGAACTCCCGTACTATTCCCGTCAAGGAGGATCACGCCACAAACAGACAGAAGCATTCAGAGGCCAGGGGTAAATGCGTTTAATGTGTATAAGTGATCTGTGTTAACTTTTCGTAATTAATCTAATAACACGTAGAAACACCCCTTCCGCCTCGCGGTAAGTTGGACTCACCTACGTAACTAACCTTGCCGCACGAACATTTTCACATTTTCTCCCCCAATAATTTTTATTTAATAATCAACAAATTAATGTCAGTGCTGTTTTATGTGTCCAATTATAATTTTTACTTAATTCTTCAGTGTCGATTTCTTTTAGCATTTTGTAATCCAAAATTTAGAGTGAACCGAAATTACGTGAATTTGGGACTCTAACCTGCAATATTCCTTATCATTAGTATTTTGGGCCTTTGTCCTTGCGTAAATTGTATGTTTTTATGTATTCGGCGACTGCTTCCTGTGCTTTGGCTGCACGATGCCAAGTAGGCGGGAAGAACTCGCCAGTTGGCCTTAAGCGGCGGACCGAGACGGTCGACGTGTTCGTCACTCCGGGCCCTTCACCACTTTGCAACCTATCACTAGTGTATCAATAGTATTAACTTTACTCGGAACCGTTTTCATTAACTTTGCTAGCCCGGAGGTGGACCTCTCAACCCTTGCGACTCACCGCCCAGGAGCGCAAACTAATTTTATTTCTCACACCCGCGTTGTAATTTTATCAGGCATCTTCGCCCACATGTCGGGCTCAGGACCGGGTCGCTTATTGTGCGGTCGGTGTAAGTAATGGATAACTGTGCTTTCTTCAATAAATACGTTTCTACCAGAACAGGTGTGTACTTATTGCTTGCTGCTTCACGGCCATCAAGGCGCGGGACCCTCCAACCCGCACTCCAGTGCAAGACCCATAGGGTGTATTTTGTGTGTGTATCTTTTATCCTAGTGCTACGGGCGTGGGGAACGTCAATAGATTCCCCTATGTAAGTACTAATAATATCGACGTCGAGTGGGGAGTGTTTTCTTGCAATGCCATGGCCGTCTTCCACGTGGCCCTGTAATTTAGAGTCTCTGTTCTCTGAGTGCCCGTTCTCTATTAACAGGCAGGCGCACAGGGCAAAACAACTCCTAGCCACAACCCCCGCTCGCATCAATTTGTCGCCTAACTTGTGATTCGTTAACAATCACGCACCAATTACGCAGTGAACAGTAAATTTTCCAGCACCGAGACCACGTGGTCGCCATTGTCGTAAGGAAGGGGAAAGCGTGCGCGAGGGCAGCCATCTTGTGGCAGCGACCTGACGCACAACCCCCCTCACCACCCCGCAACCTCCAGGGGCCAGCTGCGCGCGCACAACAAGGACAGCGTCACCCTTCCCGGGCGACCGACCGCCTGAGCTACCTCCCCCCGCCCCCGGCCAAGCTGCGCGAGTGGAGTCTGCCGTGCCGAGGCCGGTGACTGGAACAGCTGATCGTCTGCATCGCGCGCGCTACCGCATTTCTGCGAAATGGCATACCACAGCGTGTATTGAGCCATCGGCCACGTGTGCGATGAGTGCTTTGAGCCTCTGCCCGAACGTCCGGCACATCACAGATGCCACGTGAAGTCGCTGCTACCGAGCTGGCACCCACATAAACTTTTCCGTGACAACCGTTACTTTCCGCTGCAGATGACGTCCGACGACGTACCTGCACGGATGTGCGCACAGTGTGGGCGGAAACGGGAAGCGGCTAGCTGGACTGCACCGAGTGCAACTACATGTGCGTGTGCTGTGCAACAACCAAATGCCAAACAAGAACTCAACTACAGTGACATTCGGAAGTACGAAGTGTGTGACAGCCTGGGCTGTTTACATCCGGGACAGTGCACCGTGCCGTGCGTGAGGTGTTCTGCACGGTACCAAGAGGGATGTTTGTCAGCCGCGGAAGTGGTGAAGACACACACGGGTCTCTTGCGATGCGATGTGTGCGAGACGAGCGCAGGATCTATGATGGCACACTCACCCAGTGACGGTGCGAAAACCCGAGTCACCACATCGTTCGCGATGGGAGATGTCAAATGCCTTAGACTCTAGTACGTGAGTGTAGATGACCACGTTGCCCTGTGGACACCAGAGCTACGTTGCGGTGCAAATATTGTGAACAAGCCGCGGAGTGCCTCGTGATTGAGGAAAAACAGACTGTAGACGGTATGGGCTTCCTGTGCTTTGACTGTATAGCTGCCACGCAACAACCTCCGTCAGAAACACTGAACTTTCGTAACGTATTCATCGGGGTCCTAAACCCAAATCAAAGTGCTATTCCGCAAACAACTGTCACAGTTATCCAGAATATGTCTATGCCGCCAACGTTTACGAGCGCCCAGAGCGCTCTGGTGATGTCACGTGTGACGGAGACGGCCGCGACGTGCTTGCTGGTAATGTCAACACCACGTCAATTCCAGACTCTACCAACATTCGCGGGATTAACAAGCGAAAACCCAGAGACTTTCCTCGACTACTGCGACGACCGACTACGTCCGTATGGCGTTAGCGAGGAAGAATGGCCACAGATTGTTGGGAAACAGCTGACGGGCCAGGCCAGTAAGTGGTGGACGAGTATGACACGATACGGGATGCCATGGAGCGAGTTTCGGGGGCTGTTCCTGTCGCATAACGGGGAAGCGTTCATGTCGCTTCAAGCACAGAGTCGGCTAGCGTTGGAACCACAGGGGAATGAAGCACTGTCTGCATTTGTGTCGCGCAAGTACCATGTGCTCCGCAGGTACCAACCACACTTTAGTGCGTGTCAAGTGCTCACCGCCATCGCCGAGACCACGGGCCTTGAATTCCGTGCATCGTTGGTGCCACTACTGACATATGAGCCGGAGGAATTCATCAAGGCCACGGCGCTGTTTGGAAGAGAGACACTGCAGCCACCCGCGACAACGCGCGAGAGTGGAGGCGCATTCAGGTCCACCACAGCTGCGCAGCCGACACCACCTAGGGTAACGGCGACCGGCTACGAGCAACAATGCCCAAGGTATATAAGGTATGAGAGTGCTTATTCCCAGTGTAATGTGCATGCCAACCAGAAGCGACGCCCGCTGGACTACAGCAAACCTCCCCCATTCCCGTGCCAGTTTTGTCCAGGCGACCAGTTGCACTGGCATAAAGAGTGTCCAAATGCACCTGCAAGGCCGAGACAGGGCGACAAAACTGACAAGTCCCAGTTGGGAAACGGATAGTAGGGGCCACAGGACCTGATGTCACCGTTCACCCCAGTTCAAATGTAAACAACCAGACACCACAACATGCTCTTCTCCAGCAAACCCACAGTAAACACCACCTGTCAATCAAAATTCTAGTAAGCATAAACAACCTCCGCTGCTATGAGTTAGTGGACACGGCAGGTTCACATAGTTTTATTCAGCCAGAATTTGTCAACCTTAAAGCAATGTCAAAATTAAATCAGCATGTTCAGCTAGCTGCCGATGGCGCGAAGTGCCAGGCGATAGGCCAAGCCGCCATTGTTGTGCACATCAGGGACATAGAGACCATAACAAGTGCTTTGGTCGCACCGGAGTAAGGTAGGACGCGATCTTGGGCCTGCCTTGGCTCATTAAGCAAAACATTGTGGAAGAGCCCGCAGCGAGACGCATTCACTTCAGCACTATTGAACGCAGAACCGTTTACAGTACAGAGGTGAACTCAAGAGACCGTGCAATCGCCGTAAGACTCGAAAATGTCTCAAACGAAGTTTCCCCAGCTTACAGAGAGGCTTTTCAATGCCTGCTAGACGAGAGGAGGGAAGTGTTCGCGGCTAACAATATCCTGAGACGTACTGTGGTGACGAAACACCGAATCGACCTCACCACACAAAAGCCGATTTACACGCCCCCTAGGGGCTACTTGCCACACCAGGCCAAAATTATTAAAGAACAGATACAGGAATTGCTGGCAGACGGAGTCATTGAACCGGCCAACAGCCGATACAATTCTCAAATCACATTAGCCCCCAAGAAAGACGGTATGCTGCGCTTCTGTGTGGATCTGCGACGCGTGAACATCGCGACGGAAAACCTGTCCCCACCGTACATCAGCGTAAAGAACGGACTGACAACTATTGGGCGTGCGAAAGTGTTTTCCTCCCTAGACCTGCGAAGTGGCTACTGGCAGGTTCCGGTGCAGCAGGATGACCGGGAGAAAACCGCATTCACGGCACCCGACGGCAGCCAATATCAATTTTGTGCCATGCCATTCGGCCTCAAGGGGTGCCCGCAATGTTCCAAACAATGATGGTACAGGTGCTGAGTAGACTGATGGGGAAATTCACGCTAGCATATCTCGACGACTTACTGATATGGTCAAACACATGGGAAGAGCATCTAATCCACTTATCGCTCGTCCTAGAATGGCTGGCTATCTATGGACTGACATGCGCGGTACCTAAATGTCACATAGGGGAGGCGAACATTGAATTCCTGGGCCAAATTGTCAGCGAGAAGGGGATCGAACCCAATGCCGAACACCTGCGTTTGGTGGAGAAGTGTCAACCACCGGCCACGTGCAAGCAGCTGCGCAAGTTTTTCGGCCTGATTAATTGGTTGCGCGAACACATACAGGGATTCGCAACAATAACAACACCGTTTACAGCGCTCCTATCCCCACAGAAACGTTACAGTTGGATCGCGGAGGCTGACCAAGCGTTTAGAAATATCAAGACTGCGTTCACACAAAATGCGAGACCTTAGACGACTACGACATTCAACGCCCACTATATGTCCAGACGGATGCAAGTCAGGAAGGGATTGTTGCGGTGCTTTACCAATATGGCGACATGGGAGAAAGACGCTTGATTAACTTTTAGAGTGCCGAATTTGGCTCCACGGAACGACGATACCATGTGAATGAGCAAGAGTGTGGAGACACGCCCCCACCTTTAGGACGGGCCGTGGAGACTGTTTGTGCCCCAGGGTGAACGCAGGGACATGCTACGCTATGCAAACGACGGACACTTCGCCGGACACCCAGGCACGAGCCAAACAGAACGCAACATCAACCGTGTGTTCTACTGGCCAGGGGTGCCCCGGGCAGTACAACATTACGTCAGAAGCTGCGAAACCTGCAACAAATTCAAGTCGCGAAGAGCCGACGGCGAACAGCAGCAGCAGCCACGTCTACCAGAACGCCCCTTTGAAACGGTCGCCCTGGACATTATGGGCTCATACCCGCGTTCCACGAACGGCAAACGTATAATTCTAGTGGTGACAGACATGTTTTCTAGGTGGACAGAAGCGTACGCTGTCCCCAGCACACACGTCAACAACCTAGTGCAAGCACTTGACACAGAGTTCTATGCTAGGTGGGGCTACACTAAAGTGTTGCTCACGGGCAATGGGTCGCAGTTCACCGGGAAAAAGTGGAGGGACTCATGTGGGAAGTGGAGCATCTACCACCACACCTTGTACGTGTATCACTCGCACGCCAATCCCACGGTGCATCGGAACAAAGATCTGAAGACGTAGCTCCGACTCCGTGTGGGGAAGAGGTACAAGACGGGAGCCGTACACCTGCTCTAAGCCCGGTTTACACTCAGGTGTCGAGTGAACGCAGCCACCGGACAATCACCAGCTGCGGCACTACTGGGATGCAACCTCAGGCTTCCAGTGGAGTACAATTGCGCGCCCGTCAACGAAGAGGAACTTGTAAGCCCTGAAGTCAGGACAGAAAGGCGGCAGGAGTGACACACGGCGATGAGGGCCAACCAACAGCGCTCCACGCAACAGTGGCTTAAAACCACAGGATGCCCCCCCGAACAGCTTCAGCCGGGACAGCGCGTATACGTCAGAGCGCACCCTCTCGCGGCAGGCAAGAGGAATTACTGTGCCGGCTACGCATCAAAATGAAGTGGACCTCACAAGGTCGTGCGAGCTTGCGCCAGAACCACCTACCTCGTCCGACGGCACAATGGGAGGGTGACCAAAGTACACATAGATGACCTGCGGGCTGCATATGACGACGAGAGCGGGACGTCCCACGACACCACAACCCCCAGAGCAAACCTGCCAGGTACGGCACCACCTGACACCCCGCGTGCAGGAGACGGCCCTCCCACAGGTTGCATAAGACACCTCTTCGCGGACCGGACACTGCAGACTGCGGCAGCAGAAGGCAGCCGGCGCAGAGAGAAAGTCGACACCAGTGAGGAAGAGCCGACACGCTAACCCGAACCAAGAGTAACCACAAGAGTCACGGCGAGGATACACCTGCCCGCCGATGGAGTCGTACTCGCCTTGATGCCTGGCGTTGAGATGCCACCTGTTGACACAGCCCAGAACTGCCCCCGCAGCATGATGCCCGGAATAGCGGTAACGGGACTGCCTGTTCATGACACACCCCAAGGGGAAACCAGCGACGCCGACGCCCAGCTGCCACTGGACGAAGTCGACCGCCAGGCACCCCCCAACCTGTCGCAGGCTACCAGAGAGTACGACACGGAAGTCATCTCTACACCAGCGGTGAATGAGGGGGGGATGGGGTGCTCTTGCCGCCCGTCTCCACCACGGCCGACCAGGACCCAGCTCCGTGGCCACCTTTGCAGCCAGACCCGGGTGACTTGGACCCTGGGGATCACCTACGGGACGAGGGAGGCCTCCCACCTCTCCTCCGGTCGACACGTCAAGGTCTGGGCGTGCGCCCTTGCTGCACCACCTGCCACAAGGGATCGGTGTCCCAGACTGTTGCAACAGGGCTTCACAAATGTCAGCCACCCCAGCCAGGCAGATACTTTCTCCGTGCGTGGCCAGCTGGCCCGCGGAGTCTCTCCTGCTGCCGGTAAGGTGACTGCGGCGTCGTGATGCACAGATGGGCTCCCAGGAGGAGGCGTTTGATGAGGGTCGTTCCGCAAATCGCTCTCTCTAAGCCCGCCGTGCGCATCAGGCCACCTGTTATGGAATGGCTGTAGCCGCTGTACCGCCACTGCATATAGGAACGCACCCGACCACATGCGCGCACGAGGTAGCGACGTCTAGACGCCGCCCCCGCGACGTCAATCGCAGAGAGTCGATGCGTCGGCCGCTCAGGACTGCCGACCATAGGTAGGAAAGTGTTCCCTTGCCGGAATTGTAATTAAAGTCACTTTGAAAACGTACACTTTATTTTAGCATTCCTGTGCTATTCCCGTCAAGGAGGATCATACCACCAACAGGCAGAAGCATTCAGAGGCCAGGGGTAGTTGCGTTTAATGTGTATAAGTGATCTGTGTTAACTTTTCGCAACTAACCTAATAGCACGTAGAAACACCCCTGTGCCTCGCGGCAAGTTGAACTCGCCCAGCCAACCTTGCCGCACGAACATCTTCACGTTTTCTCACGCAAAGATTTTTAATTAATAATCAACAAATTAATGTCAGTGTGGTTTTATGTGTCCAATTATTAATTTTACTTAATTCTTCAGTGAAGATTTCTTTTAGCATCTTGTAATTCAAAATTTAGAGTGAACCAAATTACATGAATTCTCAGTAGACATTCCCCTTAAACAAATTTGGGACTCTAACCTGCAATATTCCTTATCATTAGTGTTTTGGGCCTTTGCCCTTGTATAATTTGTATCTTTTTATGTATTCGGTGACTGCTTCCCACGCTTTGGCTGCACAACACCATGTACGCGGGAAGGACTCGCCAGTTGGCATTAAGCAGCGGAACGAGATGGTCGACGTGTTCGTCACTCCGGGCCCTTCACCACTTTGCAACCTATCACTAGTGTATCAATAGTATTAACTTTTCTCGGAACCGTTTTCATTAACTTTGCTGGCCCGGAGGTGGACCTCTCACCCCTGCGACTCATCCCCCAAAGACGTGAACTAATTTTATTTTTCACACCCGCATTGTAGTTTTATCAGGCAGCTTTGCCCACATGTCGGGCTCAGGACCAGGTCCGCTTATTGTGCCGCCGGTGTAAGTCATTGTGGATAACTGTGCTTTCTTCAATAAATAAGTTTCTACCAGAACAGGTGCGTACTTATTGCTTGCTGCTTCACGGCCATCAGGGCGCGGGAACTTCCAACCCACACTCCAGTGCAAGACCCAAAGGTTGTATTTTGTGTATCTTTTATACTAGTGCTACGGGCGTGGGGAACGCCATAAGATTCCCCTATGTAAGTAATAATAATATCGTCGTCGAGTAGGGAGTGTTTTCTTGCAACGCCCCAGCCATCGGCCACATGGCCCTGTAATTTAGAGTATCTGTTCTCGGAGTGCCCGTTCTCTATTAATGGGCTGGCGCACCGGGCGAAACAGTCTTCTAGCCACGACTCCCGCTCGCGTCAATTTGATACTAATCTGAAATAAAAACTAACATTTACATATAACAACAAAAAAAGAAGGAAGAGAGTAAAAAACTTGAATGGATTACGTACCCCTACCTGTACAAAACACTGTGGTAAATTAAGTCTCCTATTGTGTCGCATGGGTGTCATTCTTTTATAAATGTGTTTATATAATTTTTTAAAAGTAAATAATATATAAATGTTTGCACCCAACTTTTAAATTTTTTGACAACTTGCAATCATTTTAATGTATTTTTGAAAACTTTAAATTGTTTTTTAAATATATATGTATAATAACATGTGTTTGCTTTGTTTTCATGTATTTGTGTCAGTCATATGTTCTTTAAGTATTTGTAACAAGTTGTAACCTATCTATTCTGATGTATTTACAACTCCACTCTAGTAAGCACTAAATATACGAGAGGTTATGTAAACAAATAAAAATAGAACACATCATACTCGGGTTACTTTTGTGCGTTCAAACTGACGTTTTTACCTTCCCAGACTAACCTCGTGACTTTTTATAACTGCCCTATAATCATATTTCAGGGATTCTCGAGTTTCAACTGTGATAGACCTAATTGTTTTTCGTCAAAATTCCTAAGCATCAGTGGCGATGCGTGACCTAATTTGAAAGGCAAGCTACTAATCATATTTGCGACTGCCAGGATTTTAGCGTTTAAAAAGGGAAAGAAAGGGGGGTGGATGAGGCTTAAAACTCGAAATATTGTAACGGAATACCGAAAACCCCACTAAACATAGAGAAAGAGAGAAATAATAAAACCGACTAAAAAGCATATTCCGGGCCAGTAAGCTTGGCAGCCAGTTTAGCAACTGATGTAACGGAAATCACGGTAATGGCTTGTATGGCGGCTGTTATGGTATCACGTGTCGCGTCAAAGATTCTTTATCGGGATGCGTGAAGGCAATATGACAATATGTCGGGATACCTGATATCTTAAGATAAAACCAAGGAGCCAGACAGGGAGTTGGTCAGATTGTCATGTTAATATCTACAGAATGCAGCGTTGTCGTTAGGAAATAACGGCTGATGATGTGGCCGATCTTGAGGCATGCGCATTATTATAATCATCACTCTCATAAAGCCTTCGTTTAATATCCTGCCATCAACACCGTTGAACAATGTTTGTATTTTTACAAAGATAAGCTTTGGAATCCAAGTTGCCAATAAAGCCTTAGTAATACTGACTCTGCAAAATTGCATATTTTCAAAGTTAGTTGCAGTATAAGTAAAGGTACAATTGATTTAACACAAAATATAGCACACGCACAGTTTCCAAATACCAAACGCTACAATTCGCGCACAGAAAAAACAGCACAGGATCGGCGGACAGAAAGTTTGGTAAAAAGTCAAGTTATTATGTGGCCTGTGCGTGTGCGCCGCCAATCAAAATGAGGATACTGCCGAGTTCATGTGGAGCTTGGTTGGCGATTAGTTTGGAATGAACCCGACTACAGTTGTATAAGGTTTCTACCCACGTGTTAAGTTTATGTAAACAAGCATGGCGTTTTGCGAAATTTACGAATTATTAATTTGGGAGATCGGGCATCACGCTTTTCATTGATTACAAAAACAAATGTACAAAGTAAACAATTTTATTTACTAGTGCAGCAAACACACAAACAAATAGCTAATATACCAAACATCATTTCCACCACACCCGAACATCTGTCCACGTGTGCGGCGATAAATGTAGCTTACGAGATTTATGTGTACTCGTTTGATGTGTGCCTGTGCCTGTGCTACATCAATTGTAGCGTAGCCTTTAGGCTTCCTTCGGCGACCGGGTTTCCAAAATGTTTCATTGTAAAAGTAGCCTGCATAAAAATTACTGTCAACAATCGATCTCACAAGGATAGTTTAGAATGTTTATGTAAACAGAGCACAAAACACCATTAACATATAGAAATCAATTCTGCAACATTTACAAAAAAATCGAATAAAGATAAATTTTAAATAAGATTACAAACATGTTAAATTACGCAAATTTCGGGTGTCGGCTTACCTTCTCTGATGAGGTCACATCGTTGCTGTAAAGTAAAAACACTGCTGGAGAAGGTTTAGCACGTAATCCATGTACACAACACTTGCGTTCACATGATTCCGTTTCATTAATGGTTTTTAGTCTCGTTAGACTATTTTTAATCCCTAGTATAGAAAGCGCAGCTAATAATGGTAAATTTCAACGCACAGTAACCAAATTAAATAATAAACGATAATATTCACTTGGCAGCATTACCGTGCAGCGCGGGAACTTGCCAATATATTCCATTCG
>PNEQ01059262.1:0-26345 GCA_003012365.1 Medauroidea extradentata
GAGTATAGCATAAATGTATTAATGTTTGCCGAGTATAGCATAAATGTATTAATGTTTGCCGAGTATAGCATAAATGTATTAATGTTTGCCGAGTATAGCATAAATGTATTAATGTTTGCCGAGTATAGCATAAATGTATTAATGTTTGCCGAGTATAGCATAAATGTATTAATGTTTGCAGAGTATAGCATAAATGTATTAATGTTTGCCGAGTATAGCATAAATGTATTGTTAGCTGAGTATAGCATAAAAATCAAAGGAAGAAGTAACTAAGGTTTCGAAAGTGTTTACTTTATCCCAAGCAATCAATGGGTGGCCACGATAATGTTTGTTGGAAAGCACACATATCAATGTCGGATTAAAACTTGTTAATATACGATCTTTGAGTACAGCTCATACGGAAACATGACGAACCTCGCGAGACACATTACCGGACATGCTGGGCGCCTGACGTAACAGACCTAATTTTGGGTGAAAATTTACTCATAAAGTGGACAAATATCGTTATCTAGGATTGTCACTAAGTATTTTATCGATACTGGCTTCGAAAAAAAACGTAGAAAAGAACTGATGATTTCAGCGTTTATTTATCTACACGCACTAAATGAAGACAACGCTGCTCACGTGAATGCTCAAGGAGGGGGGGGGGGAGAGACTGTTTGAGGAGTACTCTAGTTGCATTTCTCCAGATAGATTTTTTACAGTGTACTCTGTAAGGTCCAGCTGTCGGGTCGTTGTACCCGCGAAATTTTCGGGTCTCGGCTATACGAAGCAGTGTATAGTCTCTCATAAAATAATTCCACTTTTTGACAGTTAGTTGGTATTTATTTTTTAAGTTTCCATGAAATAAGCAGTGTTTTTGTCTGCCACAAGTAACTTTTGCACACACACTTAGCTGGGTCTCAAAGAACTGTGCAGTTTATAAAAATTAAAAGTAATTTCCTGCAGATATTGGTACACATGAGAGCCTTGTCAAAATGGAATTCTTTCGTGAGACACTGGTGCCCTGCTGAGGCGTGCTGACCGAAGACGGCGTAGGGGAACTTGACACAAGCAAGACGCAGGACGGGAAGATGCAGGGGGAAGTGAAGGATTGCGCATGCGCACAAGACCACGCACGTGCTGCTGTAGTCTCCCTCCCCGCGAGGCCTCACACAAGGACGACATTACATTACACTTGGCACCGCGACAAGCACACACTGTCCCGCAAACTGCCTCACCTATATCCAGTGTTGCCAAACATGTTCACTTACACACTGTGGAATAACATTTCAAGTGGCATATATCTACGTGGAATGATAAATAAAAAATAAAATGTTATTTTTAAAATTTGATCAACTATACGTAACTTCTATAAATTATTACCGATAACTAGAGATCATGGTTCATCGCGGGAAAACTTGACTGTTGGTGGATTTCAAAGCACGTTCAGCTTACTTCTGGGTTAGCTTGTACGTGGAATTGTTTCCCTATTTGAATGAGCCAATAAGCTATTGTAATGTTTGATATAGTCTATCTCAATAAAGAATTCCATATTTTGACAGTTCACTTCTGAGAAGTGAGGTCTGTAAACAGGATTGTGTAGACAGTGCTTTTCCAGGAAGCCAGGTAGGTTTAAAGCTCCAAACAATGGAACTGCCAGGCACATTTCTCAGAAGAGAAATGTCAAAATATGGAATTATTTCATGAGACAGACTGCACTTGTTATTGGTTTGCAAACAGCTACGTTGTCAGACGTAAATCATCTAATCATGCATGTCACAGGGTATGTTGACAAAAATTTCGTGGTGTACCATCATCTCTACTGATAACTAAAGTGAAAGCTAAAAAAGTTTTTTTCTTTTGGCAAATCACTTTTCTCCAAAATATTGGGGTTAAATTTCTCTGCCAAAGTTGCCAGCGTGCTACGTGTGTAAAACATGAAAGTTTCCATTTTCCGTTGAGTATTTCACTGTTGTGTGGATTTGCAAGGAATTCAGCTGTGGTGTCTGTGGATTTTGGGATAATTGATCTGGCAACACTGCCCCTAACACAAGGCCATGGCCATTATTTCTTGTTACTAGTGTTTTTGCGGCAACTATATATATATAATATTATTTTTTTTTAATTTTAGGCAAAGAGACAGGATTGTATTTCATATACACCCTGTGTGTACAAACTTACATTGTCACCGCAGATGATGTGTTTAATGCAGCATGTGTGTTGGTGGAGTTGGAGGGGGAGGAGGCGAAGAATGACGGTAGTTCGAGGGAATGAAAACAAACCGTCGCTGTCAATGTACCTGGTCCCACCAGTTGTCTGCAGGAAACACTCCAGCCGTTGTCGCGTCCGTGGAATTGTGGCATGCTGCACGAAAACTTTCGTGTTAACTGCCATTATTATGGTACACTGTGAAAATTTCCTTAAGTGTGTTCAAGTGCAATAAAATCATAATTTTTTATTCATATTATATGAAACAGTGTTAGTTTTGTAGACGATAATTGTGAGTACATTTTACTCGTACGAAATAATTTTAGCTTTCATAGTTTTCTCATAACGTTGCGCCAAAGTCAAAATTTGCTTGTTCTGCTGCCATGCAAATAGTGAAAACCAACTGACCTACTCGAATAAAATAATTTACGGGGATATTACATCCCATGAGCTAAGCAATAAAGAATTGAAAAGACTGTAACGTAATAGTTTCAATGTTTTAAAAAATCGCAGTATTACAAGAAAAAAGTTGAAAATTCAGCAATTTTTTAAAATACAAAAATTGTTAGTGGGATTTTTTAGAAATGTTTCATTACTTAGCCCGTGGCATGTTAATTCACTGTGAATTATTTCTCTTACATAAGTCAATTGATTTTCACTATTTGCATGGCAGCAGATCATGCAAAATTTGACTTTGAAACACCGTTATGAGAAAACTGTGAGAGTAAAAGTTTCGTAAGAGGAAACTGCACTCGAGTATCGTTTCATATAAATAAAAATCGATTTTATAGCACTTGAACACCCTTAAAGGCGTTCAACTGGAGGCAACATCGTAAGTTAATAGTTGTAGAGAATAATGTGCATGTTAATTATCGGGAGAACATTTTTTCTCATTTAAAAAAACTCCTCCGCCAGTTGTCTCACAATGGCATTTCAAAGTAAAAATTACGGAACATTTTAGTCAGGCTACTATCCACCGCGAAAACTAATGAACATAATGAAATGAAATTTGTTCAGATTAATAGTTCATGCCAGCTGACACACAGAAAGAACCCATAAAATATTTGTTGTGTTAAAAAATTGGCTAGAAGCAGTAAAAAATTCAGAATTGCAGAAATTTTTTTAAGCCTTAGCCAGTGACGTCTGGTTCCAGTGTGAATTATTTAATTAAATTGTGTGCAGTAATTTGGATAAGAATAAAAATCAAGCAATTTTGACTTTTGAATGCCGTTACGGGAAGATCGGATTAGCAAATTTTTGTAAGAGGAAATTGTGCTCACAAGTAACGTCTGTAAAACTAACACTGTTTCATACAAATGTAAAATTAAGATTTTCTCCCACTTGACCGCACTTCGTACTTATCTAATGTAAAAATGAAAATAACATATTGTGGTCTCAGATGCTAGATTTTGTGTAGTGAAATCTTTATTACTTAAAGTACTTTCTTTCGTAAATACTTTTTTTAATTATTTTAATTTCTTGACGTCTAAACGAGAGCAGATAATCAGAAAGTTCTCAGGCAGTTTTCTTAAAAATAGTCTCCATGTTAGTCTTTTTCAAGACATGAAAAACTGTTATTTTAGCTCATTTTGTAATTAACGGAATTCAGGTTAGTTGAACATTTAGTCGAAACCGTATAATTTCATTCTTTGGAATAATTAGCTATCAAAACCATTAGAAACATAAATGCTGGACAGACTTTTGATATTTGCTCTCGTTTAAGCTTAAAAAAATAATTATCGCGAAAACACTGTATCAGGTGTACTCTGGGAGCCTAACGCGTTTGTTTGTGATGTACACGTATATTCAATAAGTTGTAATAATGTACAGGATTCGTGTACACGAACAGCATCACATGATTTTGTAGTTACGGAGCCTCGAGTTAATAAATTAGCACCATTTCGTGATTTATTATACTTTCTCAGAGTAATTATCTCCAGACAGTAACACCTTTTTAGGCAAAGACGAAAGTCGTATCTTTGTTTCTAGAGTGGAAGTTTTGTTACTAGAGTTTGAATAAGACTATAAAAAATTGGATTTCAGAGAAATAATGTAATATAGCTTAATTTAAGATTAATTTTTTCTGTTCTACACTGGCATATACTCCCTACCGTTTATGACACATTGGGTTTCCACACTTTGTCTTTTCAGGCAAGAACACGCCCCGCCCGGCTGTCGCTCAGTGTATGTCCATCGACTGCTTGCTCAGGTTTCTGCTACGTAGGGAGGCCCCTTAAGGCTCGGGATCAGACGCCATATTGAATTATTGTATTTGTTTCGCTCTTATGAAATTCTAAGAAGAAAATTTTGATATTTGTTACTATATCAATTCTGTTTACCTTGCGCTGCAATGGAACTTTTAACATGTATTTGAGCCGTAGTTAGTCGAGAAAATTAAGAACATAAAAAAAATGCTCGACTAATTACGGCATAAATATTCGTCAAAAGTTCAACTGCGATGCTTTAATTGTAGCGCAAGGTAAATAGAATCGATATTATAGTAACAAATTTCACATTTTTCTTCTCAGAATTTCATAAGAGCGAAAAAAAAAAATCATTTAATATGGCGACCGATGCCGAGCTTTCAGAGAAAGTAGCCTACAAAATATCTCGCACTTGACGAGAAAACTTACTTGGAAGTCTGAAAAGCAGCATAGAATCTGTGGAGCAGTTCCAACCTATGAATTATCATTCTTGAGTGACATCTGTTATAGGTAGTTTGCGGTAAACTGAGCTATTTTGAAGAACGTCTTATTTAGAACAATAATTTATAAAATGTTTATATATATAGTGACCTGGGATGTTAACTTTTACCACAATACCATCTATACAGTGACTGTAAATCAGGTTGTTTGGTTTATATTGAAAAGTGGCAGGAAAGTACAATTATCTGAAAAGGAAAAAATAGTAACTTAGTTTGAAAAGTGCTCAAATAGTAACTGTGTAGTATTTGAAAAATGCTCATTTTATACTGAACCACCTATAGAATAGTTAACGCTATAAAACGAATGCAGGCCCAGCTTGGAATGTTTGACACAACTAAATAATTTCTCTTTACCACCGATTTACGAACTGCGTTGTCACCGCAAATGAGAGAATAGTATAGATGAAGCATTAGCAATCTAATTTTTTTTTTTACAAAAATGGCCTATAGCTTTCACCCACGGCCAATAACTATAATTAATATAAGAAACGAAAGTCAATCATTGGAACCAATATTCGTTAACAGAAAACAGTATTAAACTCTAGAAACTTGCAGACCATCACAAACACGTAATGTGCAGAGTTCCCGACACAGGATCCAAAAAATTGAACTGCCCATACGGCGGTGGCTACAGAACTTGGTTTAGCAACCGATACTAAGGACAAGCCGATTTTGTTTATCAGTTAGCAATATTGCGAAGTTGTTTCAAAGTACAATCAGCTGTTTGTGTAGGTCACGGCCGTAGAACAGACCCAGACACTTGACCCGCTTGTTGTTCAACCTCAGTTCACAAAGTTACCGAGAATGTTGTGCGTCTTTGGCGCTACTGTCAGGGCTCAAACTCCGGCCACTTCTCTCCCACATTTTATCAAAACATATATATTTTTATCAATTTATATGAAATACTTCCTTCGCTTACACTCCTAAATTACGGATTCAGCAGTGTTTATTTACTTTATAATGTAAACACTGTAAAAAGTGGGCGGAGTTTTAGCCCGATCGCCCTGATAGCAGCGCCAATAAATCGCGACATTATCGGTAACTTGGTGAACTACAGCCAAACAAGGGGTCAAGCAAAATACATTGTTAGATAGGCGATTGTCCAGACCTGTACTTCTACGACCGTGCTGTAGGTGTATTGAGAAATGAGGTTATGGTTGGTCAACCCACAGTCGCATTATACACGTTGCTATGGTAATAAACATATTTCAGTTACCAATAATGGCGGATGGGCTCCTCCCCCTTCCGTGTGAAGACCTCACATCCCTCGCCCTAAGACATATGTTAGGCTCCGTATGTTTCTCTTATCTCTGGTTGTCACGTTCTCAAATAGGCTAAGTGCTTCACAAGAAAGTTAAAAATTTTCGTGTTAATATTTCCTCGAAAAGTTGGCTTTATATTAAAATAATTTGCAATATTTGTATTCTTAAATAGTGCCGATGCTGTAAGGTGTTACAAATCAAGTTCAAATCATGTTAAATCATGTTAAATCAATTTCATAACATTAACAAATTCGGCACACTACGTAAGACTTATTTTTAAGCGACTGTGATTGTACAGGTTTTGGAAGACTTAGACAGAATATTGGGTTTGCACTGAAGAAAATTGTGGGTTCATTTAACCCAATTCGCTATGAAGAAGTGTGATGAAAATAATTTAAAATGTTAACAAATTCACGTGAAAATATAATACTAATATTTTTTCTTGTAGATAAATTTTACTCGTAAACTATATAAAAAGGCCTTGGAAGTTGAACTTACGATGTATTGGGTTATTTGTACAATATGCTAGGATGTCTCGGCGAAGGTGTCTGGATAGTGTCAAATCAGAAATGTTCCGATGGCACCCAATGATATACGAAAGTGAAGACGCGTTATAATTATGTTGAATATCGCGTGATTGAGGTAGATTTCGTGCCGTCGAAGTTTGTCTGTATTTAATAGACAATTGGATTTGGTCAGAAAACAGTATGTGTTTAAACATAAACACAAATTGTATAATTTCTTTTATAAGTGAAAATCGTAGTTGTCGGCGAAAACATCTGTACATCCCGACACCAGCGAAAATAGACGGAACTGCCCTTTGTCAAACTAACAACTAGTAGGCACATTCGGTTTCCTAACTTGTATAACTTTGATGTACGGTTGACCCATGGTTGTAGAAATATTTGTATAGTTTATATAGTTATAATTACCTTATTTCATTTAAAAATAATTATAAAGGACGATTAAATATTTGTAGTAGTAGCAGCCGTTTGTGAAAAAGTTAACTTCTACAAACAAAATTTGTCGTCTAAATTGTCATGAGAGTTTGTATACATAAATTATTATAATTGCATAAATACTGTATATTAATGGCCATGATTAACATGATAAAATTAAGATTATTATATTTGTTTAAAAATTAAATGCAGTTTTGGGGTTTCTGGTCGGCAGTAGTTATTGACATGACTGGAGTGGAGTCGTGGCGTATGTCCCATAGTTACGGTACGCTCGGAACCACTGCAGCCAACTTGAGTCACAGCTCAGTCCCGCATGTTGGCTGGCCTGGCTGTGGGCGGCTGGGCATGCAGGTGTGTTGACGGCCGCCATGTTGCACTAGAAACCGGGCGTGCGTTGCAGTACACAATCTTGCAGCTACGCGGCAGCAGCGTGCAGGCGCTGGACGAGCGTCTGGGCGGCGTTAAAGTTCTGGCTCCTCGGACATACTCGGGAGCATTCGTAAGGGTGATTGATCCCTGTCAGATAGGTCTTACGGTTTTTATTATAAATCAGGGAATACACACATTGGTTTACTTTTTACACCCTGACAAGGCATAGTTTGTTTCATTAACTTTTTGGAATCCATATGGCATTGTTTCTATTAATGTTGTGGCCTCTGTAGTAGCTCTCGTAAATAGAGCAATTTTTCCTTTTCAACTGTTTCCCGTTGCAAAATAATGAGTATATTTTCGTTACAGCAATTACAGGAAATAGATTAAGTTTGTATGTTATCTAGAAGAAACACATAAATCCAAGGTGATAGGGATCAATACCCCTCCTCGCCGTTTCAGCGTAAAGACAGCGCCTCATTTATTAATTTTTACTGTAATTTCCTACTGTAACAAAACGGTCCTTCAACTCAGCGCACAGTATAATATATATAATAAATTGCATTTTAAAGTAATCTAAGTACTGTTTAGTGATGTTGTCGAGGGTGACGGGGATAGAAAAGAGATGTCTGGCCCACTCGCCTAGGATAAAGGAATATCTCCGAACGTTACCGAAGAGAAGAGCGAGAAAGTTAACGCGTCCTAGTCGCTCGTGCGCGGGCTGGTTTGTAAACATACAGTGCTGCGGCAGACGATGACGTCGCAGGATGTTAAGTATCTTAAAGCTGGTACCGCGTTTCAAGGATGATGTGTCCTTGTTAGCAGCAAGCGAACGTGATGAATTGTATTAAGGTTAAAAAGATCAATGTTCAAGAGTTTGTAATCGGGAAATTTTCTGCCGCTTGAGCGCTAGTATTGGCAAAGTGTTAAGACTTTCCTGAATTTTAAGTTACATACTCCAATCTTGTTTTGATCACCCAGCGTGTTACTGAACGTAGTTCGTATTCGTATAAACATGCGGGTATGTTTTTAACGTTTACAATTTTTATAAAACGTGTTTACTTAGGTAAGATACTTCAGGTACAATTTAAATTTGCTTCGTGAGACCCCCGAGGAACTAAATCTTGGCATATTGATGACAACTCGACAGTACAGCGAACAACACGCTGCAAAGGTTGTGGACTCTCCAGAGTATGAAAGTAATAGATGAGACTACTATGCTATTGACTGGTTTGAGCGGCGCGTGCGAGTCTCAGAATAATACCGGTTTATTGTTCTTGGTTTTGTAACGAAACAGGACCATTGAATTAGTACATAGATTTTTAAAACAAATGTAAAGTAATGTAGACTAGGGTTCTGAAGCTTCGAAAAACAAAAACCGGAAAAACTGGAATTTTGTTCCTTTGATGTGAAATGGGGAAAATAGTATTTTCACGTAAAGGTGAAAAATTACAGAAAATTGCAAGAAACTGATCATACAGTTTCTGAATCACAAATCTGGATGGTATATATATATATATATATATATATATATATATATATATATATATATATATATATATATATATATATATATATATATATATATATATATATATATATATATATATATTTACATTCGGGCCTATCTGCTAATACACACAGTACTCCATTACGAAAATTAAGTAACCGGTAGATGCAACATAAAACTTTGTACAGAAAAATAAACAATATGCTCATGAACTTACCACAAATTGTTATACTCATTCATACCCAGCTTACAATCTCTGCCAGGAAAGCAGTTTAAATTGCAACAAAAAAAAACCTTTGTAGTTCAAATTCACAAGTAACACACCAAGATAATTATTAATTATCTTGCTGCTTGCGTCAACTAGCTAAACGGTGAAGTTTGCTGTTTTACATTTATCACTTTATGATTTGCCGTTTTCTTGTTGTGAAACTTCCAATTCTATGATAATCTTTCCACATTCCTGCACCTTGCTACTAAGTAAGCGTTCAGAATGAATCGGACAGGCAAATTCTCCCCTTTTCTCCTTATTTTATCAACCTTATATAAGTTACTGTATAGCCACCACAGGTTTATTATAATTTCATAGTGAATTGACAAACATTTTCCCCCTGTATTTTTTTTTTCAAATATGTGGGGGGGGGGGGGGTAATTTTTTCCTAGTATCAATTTTTTCGAAAATGTTATAACTCTTAAGAATAATCCATACTAATTGTTACAGGGATCGGGGAAAGTAGGCTACACCTGCACACAACGGATGAGCAGAGTCGAATTATAAAAAAATGCACATCCAGTAGGAAGACACTGTTAGTATTCCACAGCCGATGCAGTTAGTGGACCTGTAGAACTATTGAAATTGTTACCAATGCGTTTATTTACGTAAAGAAGGCAAATTTTGAACTGTATCGCTATGTTTTTAAAATGTGTTCTGTAAATTAAAAACATGATTACCGAGGTCCTAAAAAAGTTTTTTTATTCACGTTGCTGTTGCTGAGAAAATATCAATCGTGATCGCTGAAACAAATATCATAGATACATGCACTTGACTTCGCCACATACTTTGCTACAATTAAAATAAGTGTCATAGCTTGAAGTCCATTTGAAAAGAAAACACAGTTTACGAAAACATTGCGCGCTAGTAAAGTCTTTGGCGCCTAGAGGCGATGTGGAGTTTGACGGACGTGTAGTATTGAACTTGTCGCCTTCTCAGTTTCCCTACATAAAAAAAAAAACTTATGAGTTAAATTAAAATTCAGTAGGTGATGTTAAGTGTTGCCGAGATCATTAACCTGTAAAAAAATTCGGACATGAAACTTTCTCGTTTAATGACAATTATAAATGTGGGCAACCGCAATTTGTGAACATTATCTGTTCAAGAAGTACATACAAGAGCTTTTAGAATGAACTGTTTACAAGAAAAACGCACAGAACTATTGCTGGGGTACCTGGTACATAGGTGACAAGTGTTATTTCCGTCAATGAATTATTGGTTTGTACATATGACGTGCTCTTAGGAAATGCAACCTGGGATGTAGTATTAAAAATATATTTCGCAAAACCTAGCGGATCATTCCTATCGTAAATTCCATTCAGTCATATTAATTTTTTTTTATTCGCTGAATTACGTAAACGAAGAGGTAAGAAAAGATTATTTGGCGACCATTGCTTATTTCGGGGATCATAGCATTCCGTTTTTGTCATTCAGTTATACAAATAAATAATACAAAAGTATTGTAATTCTTTGAGGCTGTGCCAAAAAAACTGTTAATAAAATCAATAAATTATTCTCTTAAAAAATACTTTTTTAAAAAAATGTAAAACCAATTCGAGCATACGACTTGTAAAGTTATTTGGACAGACTTTGCAACATGCTTGTAAAAACTGCATCACAGGTTGCATTTCACAGAGAGCGCGGCGTATCACTCCTATGGCAGCACCCTATTTTGCCTATGTACAAGGCGTTGCGTTTATCCCGGCAACATTTGTTGTGCATTTTTACTGTAAACGGTGCATTATAGGAGCTTAAAACAAGAGGACCTATTTTATTGCTTACGATGTACTGTTCCAAAAGATATATGTAATTTCCACAACCTGACAACAAAGAGATTTTATGCAAATTTGAGGCTGGTTAACGGATCTCAGCGCTTACTATTACCTACGTAATTTTAAATTAATCTCCCACCGGAGTTTTTGCTGTTGGTTTCCGTACCGAGTTTCACAAATTATAATTTAAAGTAATGTTTTTGAAAGATTGTTGTAATGGGTGTTCAGGATTTAGTGAATATAATATGTATACACACATACAACACTGCAGTACTAAAATAGCTTGTACTCAATATTTCACAAAATTTATACCTTTTGTAATTCCGTTTGCAAGGGTTCCTCGGCATATAGGCAGTGTCCAACAGTTAACTTCCTTGTGTGTGAATACCAGACTTATTGTTGGTGTGTGAGTGAATAACACGGAGTTGTGTGTGGGCTTGTTGCAGACCAAGCCGTCGCCCATGAGATGCCGTGCCGCTAGCAGGATGTTGCTGCCCCTGATATGCCTGGCGACACTTCTCGCCTCGGCCACGCGCGCGCTCGCCATCTGCCCCACCAGCTGCAAGTGTGACGACGACACCCTGGTGGTGACCTGCGTGCAGGCCAACCTCGACGTCATACCGATCACCCTCAACCCTTCCATCCAGAGGCTCGTGCTGCGCGGCAACCGCGTCAAGACAGTCGACGCCGCCTTCCAGTTCTACAGCGAGCTGCAGTACGTCGACCTCTCGGACAACCAGCTCGTCACCATACCCAAGGGTAGCTTCGAGGCGCAGCGTAAGCTCGTCGAGTTGCACCTCTACCACAACAGGATATCGTCCATCAGCAACCGCACCTTCGTCGGGCTGCGCGCGCTCACGGTCCTCAGCCTGCGCAGGAACTTCCTCGAGGAGTTCCCCGACATGCTCTTCAGCTCGCTGTCGCGCCTCGAGGAGCTCGACCTCGGCCAGAACCGGATCTCCCGCGTGGACGCGCGCGCCTTCACCGGCCTCACCTCCCTAAAGATCCTCTACCTCGACGACAACCAGCTGAAGGCAGTGCCCACCCCGTCCTTCGCCCTGTTGCCCAGCCTCGCCGAGCTGCACATCGGCCTGAATGGGTTCTCGCACCTGCCCGACGACGCGTTCGCGGGCCTCAGCAAGCTGGCCGTGCTCGACCTGAGCGGCGCCGGCCTCGTAAACATCAGCGAGCACGCTTTCCGCGGCTTGACGGGGCTGCGTTGGCTGGGGCTCGTTGACAACAGGCTGTCCGTCGTGCCGACCAAGCAGCTGTCGGTACTTTCGCGCCTCGAGGAGCTGCACATCGGCCAGAACGACTTCCAGGTGCTGCGCCAGAGCGCGTTCAAAGGGCTGGCTAACCTGCGGAAGCTGGACATATCAGGTGCGGCGATGCTGGAGAACGTGGAGAAGGGTGCCCTGGCGGACAACCTGAACCTCGAGACTTTGATCCTGAGCAGCAACAAGAGATTGACGTCTGTGGAAGAGGGCTCGCTGGCGGGGTTACCGAACTTGCGGCACCTGGTGCTGAGGGACAACGCCTTCACCGTGTTCCCGGAGACGCTGGCGACGTGGCCGGAGCTTCGCAAGCTGGACCTCGCGGAGAACCCCTTGGAGTGTCGTTGCGGGCTAGTGTGGCTCAGAGACCTGTTGTCGCGACGGAACGCCACTCAGGTACTGTGCACGGCGCCGCCGCACCTCAAGGACAGGTCGCTGCCGTCGTTGTCGGAGGACGAGCTGGGGTGCGCGCTGCACGACACCCGGCAGCAGGCCATCATCGGCGCCCTGTGCGGCTCAGGGGTGGCGCTTCTCGCCGTGCTGGGCTTCCTCACGTACCGCTACCGGCGGCGCTTCCAGGCCGCGCTGAAGGACTACAAGTGGAACAACCGTGCCATCAGTCGCAAGGAGCACGAGTACCAGAAGACCTTCTCCGACGAGGACTACATCGTCCGCGCGGCCACCCAGCCACAGACGCTCAAGCCCATACCCGTGACGGAACTGTAGCTAGAGCTGTTCGCCGCCTCCAGCCCCTCCTCGCCCGGGGTGTTCTTCCTGCCCGGTGGGGGCGGCGAAGCGGGGAGGGCGGGCAGGCGAGCGACGACCGCCACCAACGGCCACCCCTGCGTCGAACTGTGCCGGGGCAAGTGTCGTCCCCTCAACAACGGCCACCTGGACCGCACCTTCGGCAAGGAGCACGACATAATCTGCGCGGTTCGCTACCAGAACGGCCACAGGCAGTGAGCGGCGAGTACATGGCAGTGCGACCGCCAACCGTTTAAAAGCCATCAAGTGCTGGCTTGGTATTTCGTCATTGCTGACGCGAGGCCAAAGTGCAATCCATAATCATCCCTTTTTCCTATGTATAGTAATACGTAGTGGTGTATTAAACTCTCCACGCGCAGTGCGTACAGGCCCCTGTTTCGAACGCTCGACTGGAGTGGTTTGGCAAGTACTTGAGCATTCTAAATAGAATCATTCTTCTGAAGAAAATACGGTGTATGCGAATAACACTTGATTGCATACTACAAGAATGGAGTTGGTGCGTTTTAAAAGTTTTTCTACATTTCCTGTGCATAAGTATATTCTCTAGATCAGTGTGATACAGTGAACTTTCTCGATCATTCCCTATTATTAAGAACAAAATTGTTAATTCAATGCATATACTGTATATTTAATTGCTTTGGAAAGGAAGAGTTCTTATTGTTTGTGGTGTTAAAAGACGATTGACTGCAAAATATTGTGTAGAATTATTCTTTCACGAGGTTGTGATATGTGACAAAGTTATGATCGTTTTTCACATCAGATTCATTTTGAATGAGAGTTGCCATAATGACCTAGTTGAGAAATTAAGATACGTGGGTCAATCATGCAGAAATGCGTGTAGATGTTAAGACCGGAGAAATCATACTGTGTTGTCTGAGGCCACACACGTTGGTATCAAATGTGGAGAGTTGTCGCCATATGGGTGGAAAAGTACACAAGATCTACTAAAATTCGATATACAACTATTGCAAAGACGGTACCATACGGAGGATAAAATAATTTAATTCTCTTACATTGCAAATTAAATTGTAAAATATAGGAGCGGCTAGTTTGTAAAAATGTTTGCATACATCATTTGCAAATGTGAGTGAACTGAACTACGCAAAGGAACTGATGTTACAGTATGCTTTCAACATGTTTCATGCTATTGCATCGATTGAAACGACCCGAAGTATAAACAAATCTCTCAACTAGATCATTATTAAAGTTGCCGTCTAAGCATAAAAGTTGGTTAGATTGGGTTTTACTAGTCAAGTATTTTGTTGATGTATGTGAAATACATAGTAAGCAGTTCAGCTCAATTATGACCCAGTAGTGGCGAGATGAAGACGAGGCATTTGTATAAAGGACTTTCGAGAGCCATAGGTGAGACTTTAAACGTGGCAAGCCTCTGTGAAACCATTTTCTTTTACATATTTTTTATTGTTTTATTGTGAAGTTTCTTATTCTGTCTAAAGAGAATAGCACTATATATGTATACACTTGGATTTGTTAGTATTTCAATGCATCACTTGATGCAATATCTAAGTACTTACACTGCCTTGCCTTAATTGAAAGCAATACTCTGTGTAAACTGTTTCTGAAGAAAGGTCTTTGTTCTGATATTGTGTTGTACGTGGGATGGTAATTATTGCTGTGTTTTGGAACTCGTAACCTGTAAAAGTTTTATATTTTTTGAGACGAGTGTCGGTGTGTGTACATGATGGAGAAATCGGTAAATACAATTACACGGGTCGGATGTGAGCTAAACAGTAACTTTACCACAAAAGTACTGATATTCATAGCGGAGTATTCGTGATAACTTTTGTAATACAGTTTTAAGGTAAAATTTAACTTCACAAATTTTGACAGGAGGCTATCTTAGTTTATATTGGCGAAAATTACCCATGTAATTTCTTGTACGTGTATAACATTTCGTTGTACAAAATAATTGAATTGGGGAGCTCACGATCAATACAGTAGTAAGTGGGGAAAAAAATGTTTTCAAGTTTGTAAGAGTTAACCATAACTAGAACATGTAATGTCTGAATTTTTTTATTTTAATAATTTTCAATTCATTGCAACGTATAGTAACGACTGGTCATCGAGCATGTACTGTACTCACGACTATTGTACATACATTCATGGAAATAAGTATCCAAACTATAGATTTGTACTAAAATTGAAATATAGCGATAACTTAAAAGTAGCAGCAAAACTAGTAGTAAAATAATGATTTACTTCGAGAAGGAAGTATACCAGACGACAGAAAAGCAACACTTATATCTATTCGTGCACCTTTAAGGTGCGGTTTGTGTCCCATGTTGCTGAAAACTGTTGACCTGGTTTAGGCTTTATTTAGAAACACTTTCATCGGTTGTACACCATTTGCGGATAGTGCAAATGTTGCCAGTACGATATGTTTTCCATCGGTCAACTTGGTTCGGTATAAGATAAAACATTAAATGTTTTGTACTGTCCTGTGATCGAGCGACTGGTATGAAATAGTATGTCTACCTTAAAAGTTCCGAAGGTCGTAACTATAAAACGAGAGATTGCCCGTAACGATATTTTGAGCTACTGCTACTTCAGTCAACTGCACGGAATAAGCAGCCGTGACAAATCAACACATGCCACAAACTACAATAATAATAGGAGGTAGTGTGCTGAATTTATCAGTGGTTGTGTATAACCCTTATGTATCAGGAACATTCATTCTTATAAAAGTGAGATCATCTGGCTTCTTTCGCAATGCGTGGAGATCTGATGTGCGGTTTACTCCCCTGTAAAACAGGCACGCGTTATTGCCTACTGTCAGGAATAGGTAGAGTAATTTTTTTGAATATGACATTACAATGACTATCTGAACGTTGCTAATTTTAGAAACTATTGTGGGTTCATTTGCAGTAGATGGCTCTTCAGACAGCTCCATATTCCACGGCGTAGTGACTCGGATGAAATGTCGGCCGCATAGAATAGATGATTGGGTTGATAGGACCACGAAATTATTTAATGGGATTCACAAGTTACCCAGTTAATGGTAATTTATAGCACATATAATATAGAATGGAAGAAAAATTATTTCCATGTGTGTGTCTTGTGTACATGCAATGCTTGTAAGACAGTTCTAGAAAACGTATTTCGTAAATTGTGATGCAAGGCAACTCTAAAAGTAGGGCCTTACACAAGTTCCAGATTATTATGTAAGACAAACAGCACAAACAACGTATTAGGCTTGGTTAATAATTTGTTGCCGATATTGAAAAGAGCTGGACCGTTTGTAGCCATAAGATAATGGAATTTGGAACGTATTGATTAATTGCTTCTTTTACATATGCTGTCAATTTGAACAATTCTTCACTTACGTATTTCTTTTGTACATAACACACAACTCTTCCGAAACAGTTGAAAACGATATAATAAAGATCTTGACAAAAGTAAATGTTTTATTCATTATTGCCTTACCGGCAATAGTAGTAAATAATGTGTAAGTCGAAACTCGGTAGGTCCGAAACGATTTAAATTTTAAAGTAAACTGAATTGCACTGCAACGTCACGTTTGGCTAATATGAGGGCCTACATGGGCACAAATATAAGTACCTACTTCGGAAAGTGCAATTACGTGGACAAGTAACAACATAGAGGTAATATCTGTTGGTTCACTAGTTTTCATGTATGACATGCATGTGATCACAATGGTGTGAATTTTGATGGGAGTTGCGATGCTATAGGTTTTGTAGTCGCAACCCCCTGATTTACTATGAAAGAAACTATGTACGTAGTATAGCGTACAATAACACTCCATCGCACAGGTCTTTACCAGCACCAAATATTTACCTGGTTTCTAATACACATATGTCGTTGGAGACACTAGAAATATTACATGTTTTGCAAAGGTCATAACTACGCAATTTTAAGACTTAATGGACGAAACCCCAGCTTAGACTTAACACTTGCCTTGCATGTAATTAATGTCTAAACGAAGTGAGCTGCAAGTAGTTCATATTATATTACCGCTTTATTATCAAATACGTAGATTTCCATAAGGTAGACGAGGTCATATAATCATTGCACACCTCAATATAAAGAACGAGACGTGTGGGTGCGGTGTGTTTGCAGTATTGTCTTTTGTTATTAATGGAATTTGCTACTTTGAAATATTGTAGGTTGAATTCAGATCTTCTACTTGTTGGAAAACCTTCTATCTTGACAGTTGATGTGGCAACAAAATAAGCACAAGCATAATACTTACAACGAGTTGTTTGTCAAAGAAAGCGCTTTTAAGCGAATAATTTGTTCGCGTGAAACACTTCGAGTTGTTTGTAGGACTGGATTGTTGGTCTTTGTAACAAAATACTCTTTGGCTGGAGCAAACATCACCCATACAAATATATTTCTCTTTCGGTGATAGCATATCCAGCAATCAGTGTTCGGTGCATTCAATAGATACGACCAAACTGTACTTGACGCTACTGAACTAGACGCCAGGTGAACAGTACGTACATTTAGCAGTAATGTAACTAATAACCAAAGCAGTCATAGTCTAATAGCAATGAATGACACGTGGCGTATCAGTAATAAGCTATATGCAGAGTGAAACAACATACAAGGTAGTAGGTTACTGTTACGAGTTTTTTGTCAATGTTTACTATGTGTGAGATATACGGAAGACAGCTTAGAATGTATACTAATTACATCACGTGCATAGGCGATGTGGGTAAATTAAAGGAACAAATTGAAATGTACACAATTCGGCTACGATGAACAGAACTCTTGTGAAATTGGAAAGTAGGTTGGTTATAAACGTGGAGTGGGCTTGATATACTAATATTCCACGGACTCTGATGCCATATGAAAATATCCTGAAATATTTTCACATGTAGTATATAATTCGTTACCGTGGTACTGGAATGTGGAAAGGCGACTTGTACGAAATATGTAGTAAAGTTGTGGTATACAAGGTTAGCAGTGAGTGTAGCCCGGTAAGTTGTATACGTTATTATGACAGGATTAAATTTTACTGAATGGATGAAGCCTTACCTATAAGCAAGTTAGGCTTTTGAAATATAAGGGTTGCAACCCATATTTGTATGTTACTTAAGGGTGCTATACGAGAATGCATTATGTGGAAATTTATCAAATTGCTTGTATTGCAAGAATTGAAGGTACGTCATAGGGCACTGAAAGATTACAGATACGAATTGAGAATGGTATGATGAAATATCGGGATTGGTTGTAAATGAAACTTGCAGTAGTTGAAGTGTTAATATCTACATGAAATATACTCACGTTGTAGCATTTGAGGAATTATTAGATGAAAATGGATGTTGTTGCGGTTATTAACTGCGTTCTGTCTCGCTATAGGGAGAAGACAAGTATTGAGGAAGGGAATAGTACGAGACTCTGCCTGTTTTGAGCTGCCGTCAATGAACACTTATGACAGACAACTTCCTTGGTCTGAATTCTAGGGCTAGCACCAATCCGTAGCTCTAACCCGCGAGGAAAATTCATTTGTGATCGAGTATCAAGGTACATGTAAAATTATATCGATTAAATATGGAGGGAGGAACACAATCACCAGAACTTGTACATGCAACATACACATGTCTATTTGCATGCAGGTAATACTACAGTCGGTGTTGAGAAAATTATAAACAGTGTAGGAATGTAGTATGAAACAGTATTGCTTTGGGTATGTTCTAAACATTTTAACGTATTGCGCTGAGTTAAGTGCAATAAGTTATGTCCTGTGGTTGGCCTTTTTTTACTGTAAATTTCATGTATAAATTGTAGGGTGTAAAGTTTCTAGCGTAATGAAAATGATGGAATATACCGTTATAAAACTGTTAAATGCGGCTATAATATTTAGTATTTAAAAGAACCGTGTAAATGGAAATATTGTAGATGTTATTGAGTATATAAACGTGTTACTGGTTTTACTTTGTACATACAGTAACAAGTATTCTGTCACTATTAAGGGGGTTTGATCGCTGTCAGATTGGTTTTACAGTTCTTATAATTCAGGGAATATACACATCATTTTCCTTTTTTGACGCCGGCAATGCATAGTTAGTTTCATTGACTTTTTGGAATCCATGTGGCGTGGTTTCTGTTGTCACTCCCGTAAATATAACAAAGTTAATTGCACAGCTGTTTCCCTTTGCAAAATATTGAACATTTAATTGTTCCATCATTTACAGAAAATGGATTAAGTTTGTATCTATGTCTTGTCGTGACAAACATTTTGATACATCGACTGGAACACAAGTTGTCGAGACGAAACAAAAAAAAAAAAAAAAATTCAAGGCGGTAAGGATCAACACCCCTTAACGAAATAATTCCCAGAGCAATAAAAGTATTGGAACAATTAATGAGGCGAAACAGGAACACATACATATTTTGTACTACACAAATGTTAATTTCATCCTTGCATCCTTAATAACCAACAGTTGAAATAACTTGAAGCTGTAATATCAATTAAGTCTCCTACGTATCTGCGATCCGTACTGTGGTACGGCATGTGATACAACTCGGTGTGGTTTTGCTACAAAAATTTACGACTGCGGAAACATTAATTATTTGGTTAAATTGATTAAATGCATTAAACAGAACAAACGAATGGGTTACGTTTATAAAGTTTCAATAGCCTGTGGGTCTGTTTTACTAACAGAAAAAGTTTCGTTTGAAGAAGCTTAATACTACCAACAAAAGGAATGTGATATTTACAAGAAATAAGTTTGGTACATTGACCAGTTAATTATTATGAATAGGGCAAATAAACAAAAGAGACATATACAAATTGCTATGTTTATTAGCTGTTGTGATAATCGTTTTAAGAACAACAAGCTGGACAAAATTCTGCGATAAGTAATTTGTAGAATGAAAGCTATAACAATACTGGACAACATTTAGCAAGTAAATTCATCGAGCAGAAATTTGCTCTATAGGACGAGCATGAAATTACGGCGTCACGCACACGCGTGAGGAACTACAGATAAGTTACATAGTTACGTTCATTACAATTCAAATATAAAGACATCAAACGTGCACAACCACGTCGATGCTCGGGCGAGCTCTACCGCATGAACATGTAATATAAACAATACAATGCTAAGTGACAATAAGATTCATTCTAGCGCGTGTGGAAATACTTCTATGTAACACTGCGTTATTTGTAATTGCAAGACGTTCCAATTCAATTTGCCCTGAGTACTTTCTACATGTTCGGCTCTGGATGACCTTACAAACGACTCTAGCCGTGAAACATATCAAAATGAGTTACAATGGGACAATTTCCAGTAATACGCCTGTTTAAACAAACCTAGAGCGTCTTGCACTCACAAACATGCTGGTTCCTACGACATTTACACACAGCAAACGTAGCAATGTCAATACCTCACCAAGCATTACTCAATGTAAAACTTTGTATGCTCAAAAGTTTTAAAATTCCAAAACAAGGCAATTCTTTAAGACGCTCTTATTTCTTTAAACATTTGACACTTGGCTGAATGATACATTAAAATGAATCGAAGGGCAGATGTAGGCGAGCGGGCTCCGTATAGCTTAACCCAAAATTTTACTACGTCAAAGAGTAAATTAGACGGCGGTGCCGAAAGGATTTTTAGAAGGAAGGAAATCTTAATTCATTACTATCACAAACTCATTGGCGCCGCCAACGGCCCTTACCAAACGGGGGAAGCTCCATTAAGACAAATAGGAACACGTTTATCTACCTCAACGTCTCCCTTCCACTGCGTCGTAGGAACAGAAAGAAAAATCACAGCAATGTCTGCGCCTGGGCGTACAGCGTACGCGCAAGGAGGGAGGGAAAGACTTTTTCACACAACACGTCACATACTTCTTGACAATACTTTATCCACAAATCGGCCATTAATTTGCAGGTAGGTGTTCCCGAACCCCGCACTTAGAGCGCTATCGGCGCAACAGTACATAATTAGTACTTTTTGGAGAGCAGGATAGAAAATAGATTTACCAATATGTTTGTCTAAATGCTCACATTAAACACAATGAGAGGTTAAAACACCGTTAACGATGTTCTAATCATTTTCTGCTGTAGGAATTTCAGAAACGATCCCATAGGCCGTCAGAACTGCCTGAAAAATTATCAACAAAAGCAACGTGAAATTCTAGATTCTATGTATAGTCGTAAAAGCGAGATGGTACGTAACGAACTATTACGGAATTATGTATGAAGCAGTGCAAATATGTCTGTGTTCAAAATGGGAGGGGGAGGAAGGGAACACACTTGTTATAAATCTGGCAACAGTTAATGGGTAAGTAATACTGTAATGCAAAGAGGTAATATATTTTGAGCGTAATTTTTATTACACTACCAAATGATATTGGATATTAACTGCGTAAAGCGAATAACACCATTATGAATCATTTATGTGATATTAAAGTTCCGTGGGTTTTAAATACACTATTAGTACAACATACGTTTTTATTACTTCTACGTAACGTCGTACAGGCATTTAGTGTAACGTGGGGGGGGGGGGGGGAATTAGTGGAAGACAAATACAATGTCGAAAGATGTTAGGTAGGTATTCAGACATGTAATGTTCCGATTGATCTTGGATTGGAAAGAGAACAACTGTAATTGTAGGCGCTCTCTTACTGACTTCAGTGGTAATTACATCTACTGGTACGTCTGCGCACGTATTTTTACATATTTTGTGATGTGCAGGTTGTATAACAGACTAGACCAATAAACCATTGAATACACGAATGTAGAGAAGATAATGATGAATCTATAGTATAGACTATAAAATTAGGACAGAACATATTGTTACCAAATAAACCATTTTGTAAGTCGTTATTATATTGGAGGTTCATAAGTTATTAGTTGGGGGGGGGGTTTTCACTCAGATGGTAGCTACACTGTGGGTTTATTTAGATATTATTTAGGGCTAAATGACCTTAAGACAGTTATGGTTAAACGGGCGTTTACTATACTACAATGGCAGGTACTCTGAATACAAAATAGGTTACAATGTGATCTATTTATTAGGAGGGGAGCGGAATATTACTGATTATTAAAGTATTATAGTAGCTGCCAAATAACTAGATCTGACGACCTTACCGAAGCTGGATTGATGAGGAGACGGCATCGACGGACTAGCACGCACCCGCGTCCCCGGCGGAGAACTGCACTGACGTAGATACGGAGAGTGCTGGTGGACGACCGCTCGACCGCAGAAAGCCCTCGTTTGCTTGGTAACAACGCCATATATCGGCGTGCTTGTCCTCGATATTGTGCAACCACGAGGGGAGGGGGGGGAGGTGGAGGTGGTGAGTCGCTGTCTTGCTGTCTTCCGTGGTTTACCAACGCTGACCTGATTGCCGCTCGGACGTCTTGCTAGGCAATATTTACGTAAGTAAAGAATATCTAACAGCTGGCATTAATAAGGATATAATGTACGAGTTTAAATGATACAAACGCTTGCGTTTGTAAAAAATTACCGTAAAGTATTAACTGAAGAATAGAATCATAACTTATGCTTGCATTTTATATAGTCTTTGGAAAAACAGACGGAAACTAATAGTGTTTGTTACAATGTGTTTAAAGTTGAATCAATGGAATATTAAATAACACCTGTGTCACTATACACAACGGGAAAAGAGAAAGTAGAGTCATTTAATACAGTACATAATACAAACAGGAGTTGTCATATCTGCAAAGACGATACAAAGATTTGTTTACGTTCTAAATACAATTCACTGCCCATCATACAGGCTAAAGAAATACATGTCTGAATTAATATCGTAATACAGTGTAGAAGAGTTCATCTCACTGGGGTAACCTTATAGTTCCTTAACCACGTGAGAAGACAAATATAAAAAAAATAGTAAGAAACTAATACCTCAAAATAGGGCAGGAAAAACTTAACGTGCATAGCAGACACTATAGGTCAAATCGGGCAGCATGTGAATGACAATTAAGGTCTAATTCTGAAAAAAGGATTGACGTTCAAACACAAATTAAATAGAAAGACATTAGACGATACGTGGGTTGGCATCAAAGCATTAAGTAATTGAAGTGCACGTAGCATGGAGATGGTATATCAGAATAACTGACAGGTGTATAGAAGCCCTGCTAACAAGGAAATTATATAATCCGTGCAATTTTGTTTCTATATGTACTACGTCGTGTCGTATGTAATATGTCACAACATTAACTGAAACACAGAGCATTCAGATCGATGGTGAAGAGGACGGATAAAATAAGATACACATCAAATAAATTTGTGACACCGCACAACTAATAGAAAATATACACAAATGATTCAACATCCCAGGTTATACTCACAAACAGACAATTGCAAGTGACAGCGAGACGACAAACTGGTACAGAACTGTAACATTACAACTCTAACTTAGGTACTATATCTTCTAGTGAAATCAGTGTCAAGTCTTGTGAACCATTGTTTCTGGTAAGTAGTATACACCATGTTGACCTCCAGGCACCGGCCGTAAGAACTCCCGTAAGGGACGTGCTGGCTTCGGCAATAGTAACTTCTTTGCGTGCGAATCTGTGAATCTACAACACAAACCATTTTAGCTGAATTTCTCGAAGCAAAGAAAAATATCAACTAACCACTTTTCTGTCACAGTTCACAAGCTGAACTCTGAGGGTCTTTACTTGAAACCACAGCTTGGAGTGTTCGTGTACGAGTTGTTTCGAATGGTCAAATTCGTATACGTACAGTATTGGCCTAGTTGGAAACCGGTATGTTCCACCGGCTTGAACCCGTGTATGAAGTGAGCAAGGTTATGAGGGGATTTGAAATGTTAATTAGCATGATAGCTAGTATTAAGATTCTCCTAACGACTTATATGGTTAACATACACGGGCGGAAGCGTTTCCAAATTGAAGCCCAATTGAACAGCTGGTTTAAACACCAGAAAACATGGCGAAGAGTACTGTGGTCAACATGGTATTCATAAATCCGTCATTATGTTCGCATGAAACTCGTTACTTTACAGCGCCACTATACTCCCGCCAAACACAGGAAAACAAAAATGCCAATAATCATTGTAATGCTGTGCTATATAAATTGGAATGAGAAATTGTATTACAGTATAAAATATTATAAATTTTGGCAGGAGTATAGTGGAGCTGTAAAGTAATGAGTTTCATGCGAACATATTGACGGACTTTTAACACAATGTAGACCACAGTACTGTTCGCCATGTTTTCTGGTGTTTAAACCAGCTATTCCGCCCCTCTATGTTAACCATATAAGTCGCTAGCTAATAGTAAGGTTCTTGTATCATGCAGGTTAACATTTCAAATCTCCTTATTGTCACAGAAACTCATTACGTTGCTCACGAGTTCATGATGGCGGAACATACCGGTTTCCAACACGGCCAATCTGTGTGCGAATGTGACCATTCGAAACAGCTCGTACACGAACGCTCCAGGTGTGGTTTGAAGTGTAGACCCTCAGGTCAGCTCGTGAACTGTGATAGACGAGTGGGAGGAGAATCACGTAAACAATTCAGATGAATAAACTACAGTAATGCTACGTAAGAACGGCAGCTGTACTGCCAAGATCTGCCACAAACTTCAGAAGTGGTCATCGAATGAGAATAAATAATTGGAACGGTAGCAGGGAGGTACGATAGGAAAGCAAATTAAATGTAGCGTAGTGTGTTTAGTGTCGGTAAAACATCTGAAATATGCGTTATTGGGGGATTTTAATTTAGAAACAATCAGATCGTAACAGTTAACGTAACGGGCAGACAGGTAATTGGTTTTTTTTATATCTGTGAGACATAATTCGTTATCTTAGACATGTCGGTGTTTAATGTGACTACAAGATATTTATCATTTCCCGATTCGACAAATCTAAAGGCGTTTAAAATCCTATGGAAGCTTTTGAAGGTCACGTGACGGACAATTATAACACCGGTTATAACACACGGAGGAAAATGGCAGCAAAACTCTCCAAGGAGAAACCCTAGATGGACTCCATGCAGGAGCGTCGAAGAAAGAAAGGGACGCCCTTGCATGGAGTCCACACGGATTTTTTCTAACTCCCTTGATTACGATTTCTACACAACCCAGCCCGGATTAGCTCACCGAGACCGACTTGCCTGTGAATTATCAATCCAAATGTCGCGTACATTTGAAATGAAAATCCACATAGCACACGGAGGTGCCGGGGCGCGAACCCGGAACCTACCATATACCAGCCGGACACTCTGCCACTGAGCTAAAGTGGCAGAGCAACAGGGGTAGCTCCCTACGCTGGATACATAGAATGTATCTATATACTGCCACAAACATACAGGTTTGTTATTTTTAAGTCACGCCGAGGAATCATTTTTGCAGTTCCGATTATTCCCCCCTGTCGATGTAACACACTGGTCTATCCTTTCGTCAAAGTCGCTTTTGCTGTGCAGATTATTTAATGAACAGCAACGCCTTCAAACTAAGCCCAAACAGATATTATTGTTCAATTTTCCATACAGAACAGTGTATTAAAATCTAACTTAAAAACAGTCACCCCTACCTATATATAATCCTTTGCGCGCCGGTTAAAACTTACATAATTGGTAAGCACAATTCTGTGGTGTTTTTGTGCAAATCTAAAAAGAAAGTTTGAAGCTATACTGTGTATAATTGAACATACAAACATCCAAATTAAATTTTATACCTTCTCATAACCATTGCAGTTACAGACCTAGAAAATAACATTTTAGAATGTATTCCCATACACAAGCACAACTTTTCTCGATATTTCCGTTTACCCGAAGACAACAGAATTATAATAACCATAATTCGTATCGCGCGAATGCTCATGAAAGTTGAATTTCATTCCATAGAACACCGTCTTACACGATATATTTGAATATTTTGTACGATTTGTAATAAAACTTCGATCGAAGTCACTACAGTATTTGTTTTGTTACTACCAATTAATGAATCCATATCATTTTTAAATATGTTCAATTATTACACCTAAAAATGTACAACCAGTTCCAATACGCGGAAATGAACGCTGCCGAACAAGTTCTGCTGTGCTACAAATGTTTATTCAGTCTGGTTCAAATATAATGCTGTATTATCAGTGAAGAAACTAAACTACCAAATACATTGACGTACGTACTGTATAAATGCTCCTGTGGATATACTTTTAAGTGTACGTTGGAACACTCCTTTGGTCTGGAGCACGGTCTAAGAAGGTAGAGGTCTTGACACTGAGGAATAAAATGTGACTTCTTCATGTCGCCGAGCGCTAGTAGTAATTTGGTGGAAGATTTGAC
>PNEQ01059262.1:26445-45578 GCA_003012365.1 Medauroidea extradentata
AGGGCACGAAATATAGTTTTTGTTCGAATGTGTTCACTAAAACAATAATACTCAATATATTTCTTCAGACTACTTTTATAAACAGTTCCACACATGCCATTGCAATTATGGACATGGAACATGTATATACTATATCAGCTTACCTTATTAACATTATTTTATGTAAATAATTGCAAAAAATGTTAAAACGCGAGATGTATACAAGACAAATCGTCCACCAAATTACTACTAGCGCTCGGCGACATGAAGGGACCACTTTCTCTTGCTGGAGAGCATAGACAGTGTCAAGACCTCTACCTCTTAGACCGTGGTCTGGAGAGACAAGAAATTAGGTCGTGATTAAACAATTTAGTTGTATCGTACAAAGGCCTACTAGCCACGGCGTTATTAATAATATTTTTTTAATCTTTGTTGTCTCACAACCTAAACACTACACACATTATGTCCACGAGGTATTCACGGAAATGCAGGCAAGTCATTTATCAACTAGTGCAAGTTGACAAAAGTTTTTGTGGTAACTTACTTGTACGATTTCACATAAAACAGGATGCCCCGAGAGGAAAAGGCAATGTTTTAGTACTGATCATTGTGACATGGGGTCGACAAGTGACGCTCGTCGAGAAATATTAATAACCTGCTCGTCCTCCCCTTCACAGAATAATAACTCAACTGGGTTACGTCCTTGGTTCTGTCCTGTCACATATGTCCTACACTGACAGAAAGGTCCTGAACGAATAATGTTTTATGAATAGTTGAACGCAAACAATTACATTTACTTCATTACACTAATCTGTTCCCAGAAAATATAATGCATTTGAAAAATAAAAAAAAAATTAAAAAATTTTTCAGCCCAACTTATATATTTTGTTACTCATTACATACATCCTACATAAAACAGTGTTTAAAAAGTAAAAATTTGCATTAAACACTATAAATGTAATTGATAGTAGTCATCAACTTATATTTTAATTGGTCAATATTTCAATAAAAACATGGTTCCTTCTGTTATACAACTTTGCAGTTTTTTTTTCTTTTTTTTACACTTCATGACAAGCGTGTTAAATGTCATATATTCAGTAACTTACCCGGTGGTGACATTTCGTAATAGTAAAAATTACTTCGTCACTTACGATGAATTTTTTCTTTATTCAGGCCTATTTCAGATTCAAAATTTATTAAGATTTAATTGAAAATACTTAAATAGGGACGTAACTACTTTTTTTCCTTTCCTTGCGTACATTATATTCGAAAAATTACAGCGTGGCTATGAAATAATTCTGTTAAATAAAAATTTCTGATAAAATTCTCCCTCACCAAATAATAAACATTAAACAACTCCAGTACAGATTTCATCCAATAATATGCACCTAATAGTAAACTGTAATGTTTCTATAATGGAATATTGCCGATTATTCGTCACATCCTTCATTTATTAAACGAAAATGAGATAACGCAGCCTCTTCAACAAAGATTCCGCCACAAGATACACTGACTTATGTTCATGATATTATGGTAATATGGGTTTATAAATGTGCAATGAAAAATAAAACAATGTTATCCTTATACTACTAATAAGCGCTTCTGAACTGCATTTACTCCGGGGAAAACATCAGAATTTTCTTTAGACATTCCGTATGTTTGGAATTTTAAACAACTAGCAATCTACATAACGGCCGTGTTATATCAGTTGCTAACATTAGTGAAAAAAAAAAAATGTGTTCAAATATTATGATACATGTCAGTACTATCCGTCCAAATGACTTAAGAACGTTTAGCACTATAATTACAACATATCTGCATTCCATTGAATACTCGAATTTTTTTAAAATACCAAACAAGTTTGAGCTCCAGCATTTTGAAGGCACTAAAATGTATTTCCATGTTCGGTGTTTTAAATTTTAAACAGTGCACTGGGTGCGTATTTCGAATTCTGCACTCTAGTGGAACTAAATATGCAAACATAGGAGTACAAACAATCCGAAATTAACTGTTGCAACAAAAACAGCCAATCTTCAAGTCATATAACTCATGATGTAAACCTACGAACATTGTTCTCCGTCATGGTCAAGGTAACAGACGACTAAGATATGCCAAGAGGTACACATTTAAGGACGTTCGTGTAAACTTCATTACTTTATGTTGGTATTGCATACGTTACTAAGTTCCTACAGTTTCATCTTACGGAATATTTCTGTAAACTACATTTTATTTTTATCAAAGAAATACAATTTCTGCTTATTACACCGATATCAACATACAGTTATGCGAACTGTCGGCATAACAGCTGACAGCAACAATGCTCTGTTCTCTAACGGCTTTTAGGCGAATGCTCTGCTTAAAAATTCGACCACGTCTCAATATATGCCGACTCGACGCGCTCTGTTGGGAGTGCGGAGTGTAAGGCCCTTGCACACGATGAAATATATATACATTGAATTCAATTTATTGAATAGCATATCGGCTCAAGAAATTTTGAAGAGACCACTTAATTTGAAAGTTATCACACAATTTGTAAACAAACTATGCACAAAATAAAACTATTTTACAATCGTCTACTAACTTTGCACGACACAAAAATTTATGGTTTAGCTGTTATAAAATGTATTCATTATTATTTTTGTATACATTTAAAAGAAATAACGTTAGACTTTTTAATTTTTAAAGGGGTTATATTAGCATACAAAACTCAACTAATGTGTTAACACTGTCAGAAAAAATAAATTTCAAACATGTTCGAAACTCAAATCTTTGGCTAAATTCAAGACATTCTATAAATTGAAAGACAAAATGGCCGCGGTTATGACGTCAACATGCTGTCATACGACATTCAAGAGATTATTGAATTAAAATTTGATGGAAAATTGAAGCTACATTTGATTGTGTGAACGAGCCTCAAGTAACATGTTTTTTTTTTCCGCATAGAAATATTACTAACGACGATGTGCTCGGGCTAGCCTTTTTAGTATTACAGCCAAACAATTATACACTTGTACCAACAAAACATATACTCCAGGCCAATTCAGCTTTAATTTATAAAGATTATTATTAAGAGACGCATTAGGAAATTCGTTATAACCTTTTCTGCTTAATATTCTACAGCTGGACAAAAAAAATCCAAGGCTTTAAGATATAGACTACCAAATTGGTATTTACAACCATCATCTGCCTACTTTTTACTCTGTCAAAGAAACACAGTAACAAAAGACAACATATTCAAGTAATGAGCCGAGCAGAAAACCCCTTAAATTGGAAGGAGGCTACCCGAAATGCATGGCATAGATTTCATATCACCCCAAGAACGAGAACCACGTGATGGTAATGCAGTACCACAATAACAGAATTTCAGTAACAAAAAAAAATTCTCCAAATGATGAGTTGATACTGTGGCACCAATGGATTTGAAGTCAAAAGTACTTTCGCGGTTAATCGCACCAAGTATCATTTCACATAGTGAATGTATTTATCATGAAAATTTCCCTCCATCTTACTTCATCCTGAGAAATCATTCAAAATATCATCTTATGGCTATTCTGCCAATTTAGGTGAAAAAGGCAAGAAAAAAAAGGGGGAGGGGTCACTCAAACTTTTGTTTTAATAATTTTAAATTTGTGCGATATATTGTTTATTTCCACACATTCAATGTAACATTTTATTTCACTGCAATATAAATTTTTTATCTTTCATAGCTTTCATTGGTTTATGCAAATTGGCATGTCAAAGTTGTCATTTGCATAACACGGTCTTATACAATTAAGTAACACAAGCTAATTCACACTGAAGAACAGTCACCTGCTTCGCCAAGGAATGTATTAACACTGCACTGAATGTTTTTTGTATTTTAAAAAATACTGCATTTGAAATACAAATACGTCTACAGTAATGACCGAACCGGAAAACGAACGAATTGGGCTTGTCCGAATGTGACCACTGCAGCTCACTCGAGTGGGGATTACCACCATTTTCATATAAGTTTTTTATTATTATTTTTTTTTTTTTTAGAACTTTCGTGCTGCTGCCCAGGAAAACTAAAGACCTGGCAAATGTTAGCCAAATAAAATTGGAGAGAGCTAGCGAGAATAGAACTACACTGCTGTACACTATAACTGAAATATTCAAGACTAGTTGTGCGAATAATGTGTTGCAATGCCCCTTTTTCTCACAATTTTTTGGGCCCGTTCTACCTCTGTACCCCGTCTTGTGCCACATCTCCCCAAGTAGAAACTATTTTTGCACAAACCTTCGTGGCCGCACGGCACGCACATCTCAAAGTCATAGCAAACGCATAGAAGACGAACGAAAAAACATTAATTTGTATATTACAGACTTACACTTTTTTTTTTTTTTTTTTTTTCAAATTTCTTGTTAAAAAAATTACCATGCAAATAGAGGAATTTAAGTTGAAGCATAGTAATACAAACCTATGTGACTATATACATGTTGCCTGTAACTTCAGATGCATTCCTCTTTTCTTTGCGAACGAAAACCTCTAGCGACTCTGGCCCTTTAGGCACAGTGGTTACAAACTTTCAGGCGAGAGAGAGAGAGAGAGTGAGTAAGTACACCCATGAGATGGGAAGTCACATAGCAATGTATGGTCGGAAACGCTTTCCTGCGACACAAAACACAAGAAAGAAAGGACACGAACAAGAGAAGAAAACATACTTATTGATCCTAATACAACAAAAATGCTGGGAAGTCTTTGACTGCTGATGATAATCGATGTCTCTTTATGTTATTTTTTTCTTCGTTTTTTTATTGTGTTAAGAATTAGCGCCAGGAAAGCGTTTCCGAACATGCATTGCTATGTGAGTCCTCATCGTCTGGGTGTACTCTATCTCTCCTGAAAGTTTGTAACTGCTGTACCAACGAGCTATATACTTACCATAGAGGGGCGAAAACGCTTCTAAAGTGAAGTCCAAATGAACGGCTGTTTTTTTACCAAAGAAAACATGGCGAACTACAGTATGGCCAACATTATGTTGAAAATCCGTCGTATGTTCGCATATAATTCGTTATTTTATAGCTCCACTATATTCCCGCTAAACACAGGAAAAAACGCCAATAATTATTGTAATATATTACACTGTAATGATGTTTAAATTACCATAATCGCTCTCGTCTATCGACGGGATTTAAGAGTCCGCCATTTTATCTAGGGTCAAAATACCACGTTCAGTTGGGCTTCACCTCAGAGCCTTGGAGATTGCTGTTTCCGCCCTTCTATGTTTACTATATAGCTCGTTGCGCTGTACTGATACATCCTGTATACAAATATCTGTTTTTAATGTACGCGTTGCTGTACCATTCATATGATCGCGAATCTTTGGTGAGGTGTGTGTGTGTGTGTGTGTGTGTGTGTGAACCAGTTTTAATTCCTTTTGCTCTTTTCTTATCATCACCTTCAACATTTATGGCTTACATTTTTTATTTTATTCCAATTAATTCTTCCATTATTTTCCCATTACTTTCATCCTTAATTTTGGTGCGCGCGCACCCGTGAATGTTGCTGACAAAACATAAACAAAAATTGAGGGAGGAGGGGAGGTCCGTAAAAACTGGGCAGACAACACAACGGGATTCCCAAAACAATTGTGTACGTTTTACATATTTTTTTAAAACCGTCATTAATTACACTTAACATCATTTTGTACCATTTAGAATTATCAACAACATTTTGTTTCAAATATTTTTTTTTACAAATTAGAATTCTGTACCGTTTACCAATTTTAATGCAATTCAAATCTGAAGTGCTGAAAAGTTTTAAATAAAATTCTTCTATAATTATTATTGTTTAATTTTTTTAAATATATTAAAAATATAAATACATATTTTTTTTACGAATTACTTATGCTAACTTGCACTACTCAAACTGAACTTCTGCGCGACACGAAGATCCATTACATTGGAATCCACGCAAAGTCACGGCCGATGGCTACTCAAAAATAAAATGGACACAGACTAAGCTATACATCTTTTATTACTTCTCATGCAGTTTCGCCCTAAAATCTCAACTCCAAAGTCGTGCTTCGGTGTACCTTATTTTGTCCCATGCTTTACATTTTCGTAATGCGAGTAGTTGGGTGCTGCTCCATTTACGTTGTTAACGGCAATTTCATCTCTCCAGCTTCAACACTTTACGAAAGCTTTGCATATGTCTAGCGGCCCTTGTTATTTAAAATTACTACACGTACGATAAAAGCATCGCGTGAAGCAGTGCTTAATCGTAACATTAATTTGCGAGTTTAAACGTGCAGGGATTTTTTTTTACCCCCTACATCTAATATTCCGACAGAAAAATGTATATACATATATAAACCCCCGTGAACAGTGGCATCATCGCACTTTCAAACGAAGCCGTCCCCTCCCCCAGCCGTAGCTTCACGCTTTGTCGCTCGGCCCATTAGCGTATTAAAGAGGACGAGCTGGGAACAAACAGCGTGTTCATATTTCTCAGTTCTTACTCGGAGGAGTATGGGGGGGGGGGGAAGGTGTTGGGGAGGAAGAAAATGAGTGTAGTGGGTGTGTGGTGAAGAGTCTTTGATGTTCAACAAGGCACGAGCCGTCCCTCGACGGACGTCAACAACCAACTCTTCAGAAGCCTGCCGGAGTGTGACGCGGCCTTAGAGAGGTAAGAATAGTCAGGAGATGGCTGTTTGTGACGTAGTTGAAGCCGGCATTTTGGCCGTCCAATCATGACGCTGAGGCGTTTTAATGTCATGGGCATTTGTGTTGATGCGTCTCTAAATAATAAAAGCATCACAGGGTACTGAAAATTTGAGACGTAAAGAACAAAATTAACTATAAAATTTATTGGCCTTTGGGCATCATTACGAACTTTTACATATTGCGATTGGCTAAGAGGCCTCCCTAAATAGGCTGCGCTTGCTTGTGTGTGTGTGTGTCAGGAGCGGTAAGGGTGCCGTTGACCGACGTATGTAATATATTATCGCCTCTCCGTGCAAGCTACTCACCTGGCGTGCAGTGCTTTACTATTTTTTTTTTTTTTCGTGTGGTACTTTAAGCGATGACAGTATTATTTTATCTGCGGTCAGTGTAGTTCAAAGCCTAACGCTTGTTTTTAAAGCTCTGATTTTTTTAAAATCCGGTTGTCATTTTCACAGGTACGGTAGGCCCTAGTCTAAAATATCCATTTCTGGCCATTTTGAGTGGTCCGAAAATAATGTTTCAAATAAACGTGCCGAATTTTCGTAACTATAGCGACAGTGTGTGCTCTTTTTCCTAACCATACACACATAATGCGCTTTTAGTAGTTTCGTAAAAAAAAAAAAAAATAATCGCAACTTGATGCTACGCATTTCAAGCGCAGGTAGGGAGACCACTTAAGGGTGTTCAAGTGCGATAAAATCATAATTTTATATGTTTATGAAATAGTGTAAGTTTTGTAGACGATGCTTGTGAGTACATTTTGCTCTTACGAAACAATTTTACTTATAGCTTTCTCATAACAAGGTGTCCCAATGTCAAAATTTGCTTCTTACACTGCCATAATAGTAAACATTAACTGACCTACTAAAAAAAAATAATTCACTGGCCTATTCAATAAAGTGTTTAAAAGACCATAACGTACAATTTTGAATTTTTTAAAAAATCGCAAAAGTATAGGAAAAAATTGAAAATTCAGCAATTTTTTAAAAATACAGCAATAGTTTACGGGGCTTTTTAAAAATATTTTATTACGTAGCCCGTGGTATTTTATTTCACTGTGAATTATTTCACTTACGTAAGTCAATTGGTTTTCACTATATGCATGACAACAGAACATGACAATTTTCACTTTGACGCACCGTTATGAGAAAACTACGTCAGTTAAAATTGTTTCGTAAGTGGAAACTGCACTCACAAGTATCGTCTACAAAACTTACACTATTTCATATAACTATATAATTATGACTATCGTACTTGAACACCCTTAATAAACAGGCGGTTGTCACATTTGGGCGTCCAAAACGGCGGCTTATCTTAGCTCCCGTACATTGCCATAGGCAGGACCAGCCCCTGACTGCGGCGACGCCGACGAAGATCACCAGAAGAAGCGGCGGATCTAGGAACTCACGAGGGTAAGGTTTGGTAGAACAACGTTCCCCGACTGAAGCTTACCCTTGACCTAACGTTCATATGACAACTTTTTGAACAACTCCTCACTTACCATGACAACAAACAGAATCCTTTGAAACATTCAACACTAGAGCAGTCATTCGACACATAATTTTACGTACGCGTTTAACAAAATAATGCACAGTTTGTTATAAAATATTTTTTTTCTTCATGTTTTGCTTATTTGCATACCAAGATTAGAGATTGGCTTACTTTGGGTGCAAAAATATGAACTAAAGGGTTTATAGCTAAAAAAAATATACAAACTCTGATATATACATGCATAACAATTCATGAATTATTCGATAAACAAATTACGTTGCTAAAAATTAATGTAACGATGTTTTCTCAAGTGCTTTGTTTATAGAGTAGTTACTTATTCATAACTTTCAGGATATTTTTAAAAAACCTTCATTATCATATACCAATGTGTTCCTTGGCAATATGAACAATGAAGTTAGTGGCGGTATGTATGTAGGTTCGACAGACACCATGCCACATCTAATAAAATTTAACATGTATATTCCTATCTTTGCTCACACCAGGGCAGGAATAACCCTAAAGTGTGTTGAAGTGATATAGAAAAACGGTTAATTTTTTTCATGAAATAGTATTAGTTTTGCAGACTGTATTTGTGAGTACAGTTTCCGCTAACGCAGCTCACTGCGTCAAAGCCAAAATTTGCATGTTACGCTGGCATGCAAATAGTGAAAACCAATGGACGACTGAAGTACACGCCCCCTGACGTCACACCGCAGGGGAAAAGTACTGTGGGAAACAAAGCTTGTTTACTAACATGTTGATATGTTAGTAGGTTAATTGCAGGAAACAAAAATGTTGCGCATTCATAGATTTGCACGCAAGGGTAAAAAAATAGCAGTTTCTACTTCATAGTTAAGATACGCAAATACAAAAGATTAATGATTACCTGAAAAAAAAACGGCCAACATAATCAATTTTCTTCACGCACATCTCATCCGAGACATTTGATGTCAAACAGCTAAATAAAGGTTATGTTCGGCTGCGGTATCCATGGAGGTAGGAATTGTTTCCCACACCTGACTGAAGCTCCGCCTCTTTTCAAATCGTCCATTGACTTATTAGAATGAAATAGTTCGCAGTGAAATAACACGTCATGGGCTACGTAACCTAACATTTATAAACCCACAAGGTCATATTTTGAATCTTAAAAAAAATCATAAATTTACAGGAAAAAGTTGCAAATTCAGCAATTTTTTTAATACATAAGTTTTTCACTGTATTTCTCTAATATCATGTTAAGTACGTAACCCTTAGAATGTTATTTCACTGTGAATTATATAGTTTAAGTAATGTTAAAAAGTCTCTAACAAAGTGAGTGAACCCACAAATTTAATATTTACCCTGCGTTAGAATCAACAATTAAATCACCAGAAACCATTGCTAACAATGTTTATCTATGCCGCTTTCAAAATGATTTTCGGTAAAACACCTTAATATATTAACTTACGAATTATAATACACGTAGATAATTATTGTAGTTTGTAAACAAACCGACACATAAAAACATTCATTAATTAGTAAAAAATTATAACATTTTAAATTATTGCCGACACCTAAAGGACAAAATAAGTAGTTTGAAACATTAAACTAAGTAGGCCAAACTGCAGCAAAAACTGCCTATATTGTGATATTGTGTGTACATATGAGACGATTGTAAAATATTAGCCTTAGTATTAAATTATTTTTAAATTATATTTTGGATTAATTCGTCATTTTGTGAATTTGGTCTTGTTATTTTGTACAATCCTGTTTCAATTTCTCTAATTTTAAGTACCAATTTTGTTTGTTTACTTAGCAGTTCCGCGATGCATTCAAACGTCAACAATAATTTTGAACTATTGCTTTTTTTTTTATTATTTAAGGAATCGTTTTGTGTGTGGGATTTTTTTATTTTTAATTTCAGTTTTATAAAGAAAGCTTTATAAAAGAAAATATTGTACGTGAAATTTCATAACGAATACTGTCACATAGAGAATTTTTGCCAATTTCCATGTTTAATACTTCATCTAAATACAATATAACATTGACACTTAAATTTTAGGAAAAAAATGCTAGTAACAGTTTCCGAAAACCCTTTTCATGCAGAATAAATGTTATTTGAAAGAAAAACCTATAAGATGCAGTCTCGGAGAGCGAATTTCTTCAATATTTATTCCCCATCTATAAACTTCGCGGTTAATAGTTTTGTGTATGAAACCCTAAAAAGTTAATACTTTTATACGTAGCCTATTGTAACCAACATTTCATGTCGGTGTAATTATCATTGGTTTATTCCGCATCTTCACGCATATTAACACCGCACATATCTATGACTTGCCTTGGACTCGAACCAGTCAACTTCTCAACCGTATGTGTCACAAGTTAAGTTTAAGTATTTAGATACAGTCCGCGTCAGTTACAAACGCCAAATTTTGTCATTTCTCTTCCATGAAATAATCCTCTGTACGTACATGTAACCCTATTTTGTTGGCTTCGTAACATAGATTCGCAACAAACTTCTCATTAGATTATTTGCATGCAAATAACATTTATTACGGAAGCAAAATCTGAAAGTACATATTTTTTTTACCATCCACTTCTGTTTCAACAACATTTTTGTCTGTGGGTGATAAAGATTAATCAACTATTCATTTACATACTTGGAATATAAGTAACTTAACCAATGATGGTCAAGTTACTTTCATGTAAATTAACGTAGAACATCACATTTAAAATTTGTCTTCGCTTTTAAGCGATACATAGGCTACACGAAGAAAAACTTTATTCTTACTATTTTCGTATTAGCAGGAAAAAAACTTTAAATACCTATTGTATTCTTTTATTGCGCCGTTCACTTGTTTTGTAAGTACACAAATTAATTTGAGAGTTTAAACTATGCCTTCCATTATAGGAAATAAGGATTTATGACCAAAGTTTTTGTACTCTACAATATAATAAAACTGTTGTATAAATCAATAACAACTCACTGTCAACTTGTTCATAACATGCGGAAACTTCTCCAGACTTTGCCGTACCCAGTCTTCTGGAGAAATTTGATTTATACAACGGCAAGTTTTCGAAGAAGACACATCCTACAGATAGATGTGACACAAACTTTTAATGGATTATGTCAGTATTGTAGCTGAAGTATTCTCTCTCTTGTTATTTGTGGTCTCTTCTGCCGACTTTACACTCGAATATTTGAAAAATAAATTTCTTTCTAAATATTATGTAAAAAAAAATCACCAATTGCTGGTGAACTAAATTGAAAGAATTTAAAATATCCACGTATCCTCCAGATGAAAAGCCGTTTACAGAGTCACAGCTAATTTTTAAAATACTTTCCGTACCATTATACCAGCCAAGTGTCAAATCTTATGTGCCTTAGTACTTATAAAGTTGGTCCCATAAGGCTCAGTTCACTCAGAATAACCTAATATTGTGCGCTTATTTGTTAAAGACACATAAGTCACCAATAAGATGATTATTATAATTTGAATTATAAAGAATATTCTTAAAAAAATTATGACAAATTTAATATGACATCTATGGCCGTAGAAGTGTACAGTTTCGTATTGCGGTAACGAAACAAATAGTCACAATTACATATACAAATTACACGAATACGCGAATTGTGTTCATGCCATGTATTCACGTCACACGGTTACAAGAACTACATACGTTAAATGAACGCGCATTACATTTGTTGCGTTTTTTTGTGACACTCTTTAAAATACTATTTTAAGGAAAAATTTACATACTTAATGAAGTATAATGTTTAATCGGTATATTAAAGCAAAATACTGAAACCTCTGTATTATCTCCATAATATTAGTTTTATTATTACTCGTAGCTGTTGATAATCTAATATACAAAATTCTCGTGTCACAGTGTGTACGCCACGATCATGGAGTTTGTACTCACGGAGGTGATCACATCCTTGTTCAAGAAATAACGGCGTGTACTAGGGTTAAGATGGAATGATAGAAAATGTCATTATTTTTCAGTATTTGAGCATAACATCTATCCAACTTGTATTATCAAAATTTTCTCTTTGACAAGAAACAGGATATATTTTTGATAAACTGCTTGACATAAATAAAAATGGAATATATCATTAATTTCTCATGCAAAATTATTGTAAGGGAATAATAGGTAAATTTTAAGATTGATGACAAGTCCAATAAAAGATGAACACTTAACACTATTAAGATCTCTAAAGTTCATCACAGATATATATGCCTCAAAATTGCTACATTTAACAAAAAAATATATATATATATATTGAACAGGAGTTATTGCAGAAAATTTATAAATTAAATTTAGCACCTAGCTCTCCGCCTTAAGAGGGCATGGTATGCGTATAATTCAGCGCTAAAATCATCAGTTTAGAATTTTAGGTTCCTCGAAGTCAATCTGCAAAAATCAAAAACCAGTAATCCTAGACAAGAGTTATTGCCAACTTTATATGCAATATTTTTTCTCGAGTAACGTATATCTGAAGAACCGTCTCTTACGCTGAAATCTTAAATTTAATTGCGGTGCGAGAAGCCACACTTACGGCTCGGTTTCAGTCGCCATGTTGAATTTATTTTTCGCTTTTTTGCAATTTTGAAAATAAAAATATTTAATCGGCGAGTACCGAAAATTTTATTTACCTTGAGCTACTATATAAGCATTGCAATAGAGCTAATAATGTGTAGATAGGTCGCAATTTGTCAGGCAAATTATTAAAAAAAAAAAAAATGCCACGCGGATTGCGGCGTAATTATAAGTTAACAGCTAAATCGCAAGGTCTGTACTGTAGCGAAATGTAAATAGAATTTGAGGTATAATCGCATATTTAAAATTTTTCTTCTTAGAATTTCAAAAAAGCGAAAAATAATACAATTCAATATGGTGACTGAAACCGAGCCTTAATAAATGCATCATTCCGGGTAAATGTTCACTAATAAAGTTGGCTAATATAATTATCAAGGATTATTTTGTAGTTTTTTATATTGACTTTCAAAAAGTGTAGATCTCAATTGTAGAATTCTACGCTTATTTATCTACCGCGCCCTCTTAAGGCCATTATCTTGCTATTATTTAAAACAAATGCAAATAACTTTAATATTTTAAAATTTAATTCTTTTTAAAATTTTGAGACTGTGTACAGTCACACGATACACAATTTCGGCAGAGCGTTTTTTTTTAAATAATGTACCGTTTGCTACCAAAAAATATATTTCGCTGCATTTTGGCTTACTTTGACGACAAAATAATTAATATTTCAGAGGCAAAAATCTAAAAATCCGTTTGATGTATGCAACAGAAAAATTCAGATACCAACGATGATATATGTGATAAAATTGTTAGCATGAATTTTTTAAATATGTATTAATTTGCAATAAAAAATATTTTCGAAACCACTGCAAAACTAAAGAGCGAGGTCTTAAGAGTGCGTGGTAGATAAATACACGCTGAAAACATAAAAATTTATTTCTACGCTTTTTTCAAAGCCAATATGAATAAAATACTCTATGGCAATACTAGATAATAGTATTTGTCAACTTTATAAGTAAATATTTGTCCACAATTACTAATTCCTTACGCGTGATCTCTTGCGCCGCAGTTAAATGCACGAGGTTCCGGCGTCAGAGATTGTGCCTCAGAAGTTCGTGACACTGGAAACTACTTTGTTTAAAACGTTTGCTAAAACTATTGTCTAGGATTGCCATTGTTTAATTTTCGCAAATTAGTTCAAAAAACCTACAGTTATCTATTAATGCTTTTAGCGTTGAATTATGTACCACGCCGTCTTAAGTTTTTGAAACTAGTTGGTGAGCAATTATTTCCACTAAAACTCAGTAGTTCTAGAAGTAGACTTTCCCAATGTGAGCTGCGCGAAGCAGTGCCTCGTGCTAGTTGTTGAAGGGTATAGGGTGGTTTAAGGAAGGTTAGGAAGGGGTGCGGCGAGGGGGATTAGGAGGGTGGCCGGGTTAATTTCTCCAAGACTCCAGGATGGCTTCTCTTACGCTCCACGCCGCTGCGGGAACTTTGTTGCAGAGTTTCTTCATCTGTCTTCTGGGAGAAAACTGGTTGTGGGGGAGTCACGTCTTGGGGGGTGGAGGGTGGAGTAATGTCGGCACGAGGAACAGTTCGGAGTTAACGACTTCCCTGGGACGGGTGACACACGCACACACACACACGCACACACACGCACACACACACACACACAGAAGACAGGTCGCCACGTGTCTTAACGTGATTTATAGAGTTCCTATAACTTCTGACGTCAAAAAGAAAGTAATCTAAGGACATGGGAATGAGAAAAAGCACGTGTGCATGGGAGGGCGTATTGTACTTAATAAGCTGTCGCACTTCCAGACCAATAGTGGCGCAATTAAAAAATATATGATTCTGAGATATTGACATTTGAAGTTTTAGTAACTAGCGTTAAAATCTTTAATTGTAAACATAATTGAATGGGTGAGATGAAAAAGGAAAACATTCCATATTTTACCGGAAATGAACTGATGTAGCCAAGTTGTACTTTATATGTAGCTTCATTGATCGATATAAAGAAAGGGTTCTAGGAATCCTTACACAGCTAAAGGACTTTGATTTTGAAGTTTTATGTAAAATGAAATCGTTCCCTTCTTAACCTCAGTGTTATATCGTTCGCCGCGAGAGTCGCTGCAGTAGTGTTTCTTTTGTTTGTGTAGTCTACAGTGTTGTAAATGTACAACACGTAGGCTACCATTGTAAATGTGTGATTAGTACAGTGTCAGTATTATAGCATAAAATATACTATTCTAGTAATTAACAACACTTGTATTATGAAAAACATATCTGTAAATTATTGTTTCATCGAGTTCCGTAATGTCCTCGGCTCATTGAGATTAAAAAAGGAAAACATTCCATCCACTTTGTATATAACTTTCAGTACATCAAATGTATTGTGTTTTTCAGGCAATGTTCCATTTCCTTATTTCCTAACCAACAAATGTATATTTGTAAGTTTTCCCATTCAAACTACAGTTTAGTGCCAAAACAATTTTTCCTGTTTTCCCGAAAGATGACGAAGAGGAATCTTTTTTCCCCTTCATCTCACCCATTCAATTACACATTTGTCATTGTAACATGATACCGTTTACATATGTTACTAAAAAAAGGTATGTTATAATAACTAAATTATTTTCTTATTAATATGCAAAAATCAAAACATAGACAAGCAATCAATATTTAAAAATAAAGCTACTCTGTATAGTTAAAGAAGTGTTGATATTACAGTTAGAAAGATCATTGAAATATGTATTACAAAGAAGATCTAACTCAAAATGGCTGAATTCTGAGTTGTGTTCCTATTGATCTGGAGGTGCGATGTGTGTAGTCTATTTAATAAAGTTCATTCGTAATTATAATAAACAGACTATTTAAATTTATCATTATTATAGAACAACACTTTAGATACGCAACCGACTTTTATCCCCGCCTCCAACCATCATAATTACGGTTTGTTATGGTTTTCTGACATCCCCTCTGGGGAATACTGGAATGGTTCCATAAAACCAGCTATGGTCAATTCCTTTTCCTTTCCCAATTACTGTCTGTGTGTGAAGACGTACATTCTGTACAAACTAAAATGTCTTGTATCTAAATGATTAATAGTTTACAGATCATTGTAATGATTTTTAGGTATGAATTTTGATACTTCTGTATTAAACCAGTGAACGGAAGAATATTCCGTGTATGAATAATACTTAAATAAATTATCAACACACAAATGAGGCCCTCAGAATACAAGTTGTCCAAGCCCAAAAAATATTTGTTCTTATGTTACATATGTATGCAGGAAAAAAATTTTTTTTGTTCTCTCTCAGAAATCACCAATTATTGTTGTTTGCATATAAATATACTCTAGGTTAACTGCATTTATGCCGAAATATTTGAGTCCAAATAGCAACGAACAGTTTCAATGGACATACGCCACTTGTGTTCTGAGCGCCTCAAATAAGTACGTTTTTACTTATAAACATCAGAATAAATTGAGAATTTTTACTTGGGCTCTATCAACTGTTAATTCAAAATCTTACAAATACCGTATGTGAATAGTTTCTTCTGACTGTTATCCTTGTATCTTTCCACTGTTCATGGTGCCAACCTCCGCGGCCTCTTAATTGTTTGCAGTCACGCGCTGGTCACTTGTTACAGAACAGTTATTAGACATTTAAATGTGCGTGTTTCTAATGCGTTGCTACTTCGCCACGAGCATTCTAGCACAGAGTTGAATGTTATGAACCAAAAAAAAAGTTAATATTTTCTACGTCAATATCGGAAACTCCTTTCTCTAAGCAGGGTGAAAAATGTGTCACTAGCACTCCAAGCAGCTCGGAATAATCGACCAGAACCTCGGTCTATGAAGACCCGATCTCGTGGTCGTAAACGATTGTGGGTTATCAATCACGCAACAGAAAACTTACACATTCTTTCGAGGTAAAATTTGTGTTAATATTCACAATGACGCAGGAAACACTACCATAGTCGTGATAAACTTTTCGAAAATATAATTTGCCTAAAATTTTGTTGTATGAATGTTTTGTAATAATCTATTTTTATTCCTAGTTGCATGGTTCTTGATTTGGTTAGTATAATGTTTAAATTGTACACACTCTTAACCTGAAACTTTTACGTTATAAACGAGTCAATGTGACTGTTCATAAATATTACGTACTATTTATGTACAATCAAATTCAGTTATTATTATTAAAACAACTGGCAACATGTGGAACGCAATACTCTGCCACTATATTAGGTTAACATCGGTTGTAAAAAAACGTTTTTTTTAATGCAGAATGAAACATACACCATGAAGTCACATTTAACTCGTACAATAAAAACCTAGACTTGGCAAACAAAAAAAAAGGCACCTGAAACTTCAAACCAAAACGTCTAACTAAAACAAACCGTTGCGTACAATAAAAGTTAGCAAATCGTAATCATACGACGAACATGCATACGAGTGATAGTAACGTAAAACGGCGGGTATTGAAACGCCTAGTATTTACGGTTCAACACAAGTATGAAAGATGTTATTTTATTTCAGAAGCAGACAAGGTGTGGAAAGAGTGATTGAACAAATTTCCACGTCATAATTAAGTTTTGTACATTTACTGTAGCGGGCGATATATTATACGCCCATACTTCTCATTACAAAAATTGAACAACTAATTTGAATCATTGAAATAATTTGACATTTCAAATAGAAAATGTATAACTAGATATAAAGGTACATTAAATACCAACAAGGCAGTATTAATTTAAATATATAAACCCTATATACATCTGAATACATAAATATTACATGCCCAAGTTAAATAATGTATCGCAATATTTCTGAACTATCATTCCTCCAAGTTATGTTAAGAAAACTTATTCCATTACATATTACTTCTATCTCCCCTATATATCTATATAATCATCTGATCAAGCAGCAAACTAAATATTAGAAACTTTTTACCAACCCGAAACTCAAGACCACCCAACATGGGTATAATATATAAATAGCAGATAGGCAACATGCTCCTAAACTCATGCAATACGAACTACATGACACAAACATGGTGCGTACCACATTAATTTATGGAACAACCTAAATCTCGTGAACACAAACATAATTTCCCCTTATGCTATGTATACATTCAGACCTTACTCAGTCATAGTAACAGTATAAATTCAATACTAATACTTAACTTATCATTCCTAACATTCTCTGTCTTTACTCGTGCCTTACTAGCTTTACCCCACCCATGAGTTCCCTCGACCAATGGTACATCGGTGCGGTACATCGGCAGCACCTAGGCGGAGATGCGACACCAGAAATCACGGTCGCAGTTGGCAGTTCTGAAGACCTCCCACACAATGACGTCAAGGGGCTCACCATTCACAGCACTGGTGGGCATTTAAACAGCTCCTGGCTTCGGCTGTCATCGCAAACTCCGACGCGAGGATTTGCTGACAACTACACTAACACCGACGTCATCACAACCAATCAGTTCATAGCTCAGGTGTAAAGTCCCGCGTAATTTTGTTGCTCGAAGCCTTGAAGCAGAGACAAGGAAATCGGGGCTGCTATGCCGGTCTAGACTTCGTCGCGCCTAAGCTCTGTTATGCAACAACAAGGTAGGATACATCCAAGGTCACAAATCCCCCTCAACGCATAACAGGCAAATTGCGAAAATAAAGGCAGGCGGAAATTGTCAGTTTAGTAGGCTGATTTTGATGAGACACTCGTCTCAGTACCCTTAAATAATCCTCGTGCGTACCACTACAAACATTTATGGAGACTATAAAAATACATTAACAATCTTTAAACAGTTTTTGAAACAAAACAAATGCTTTAATCCGATTAGATTCCTACATTGACACTGATATATATGGTAATTAACTACAAATAAAATTTCGGTTAATATATTACAATGTCTTGCAGTGATGTTCATATATTGGAACACACGCAATCGTTTACAGAAAATAAGAGGTGTGTAGACTCTATGAAAAACAACTTTCTAAGTAATTTTGCCTAGATTTATAGCCATCGTAAGATAGTAGACGATATATTAAAATTGTATCGCTGTGCCATCATAAATGTAGTAATTTTACTTCAGTTTTGTAAATAACCTTACAGTCCATATTCAGGGATATGTGGTGTCCTTTGGCCAAAAGCAACTATTCAAGGGCACCACAATAATTTCTTATTAAAGGGAAAGTGAAATTTATCCCACGCAAGGATAAACCTTATATCTCAGCAACAATAATTAAAAAAAAGGATTCAAAAAGTTCTGCGCGACTCATGACATAATAACTTCACTAATTTTATTACAAAAAAACACTACACTCCAAACTACACTAAGCAGGTACATGGTATTATTACAATTTAACGGCATATTTGTTGCCTACGCTTAGCCATTGAAAATCCAATTAACAATGCTATAGATTTCAAACCAGTCCACTTGACA
>PNEQ01059263.1:0-45475 GCA_003012365.1 Medauroidea extradentata
CCAAAACGTTTTTAATTTTTTTTTTAATTATTTTTATTTGTTGATAAAAATTCTTTTTAGAAAAAACTTCAACATATAAATACATACTTTTACGATTAACGTAAAATAATGTGGATTACTTAGACCGGATACTTGCATGACTCAAACTACACAAAGTTACGGACGATTTACTTTTATTTATTTATTTTGGCATGTTACATTTCCTTTATCTCGTAGTAGTGAAGGAAAGACAGACATAAAACTAAGCAAACGTATTTGCGAGCAATAGATAGTATCAGAATACTTTTTACTTTTATTAATTTATGTAGGCTACTAACTTTCCCCCATGATGTATTAAAGAAAGAAATGCAAAAATAAAACACTAGTAAACGATGTTAGGGGTATGGGTATAGTTAGCAAAATCTCTGACTACACGTGCATAGATACTGACTCTAGAGCTGTTGTAACGATGGCCAGCCTGCATCGTCGAGTAGACACTAACACAGCAAGGCTAGTTACTGAATAATCTCGTGAGGGATATTGCTAACTCCAACCAGCAGGTCCAGCCAGCCATCCAGGCTCAGTTAAGTCGAGTGCACTAAGCCACACAGTCCGGGTTAAATCCCTTAAACCTGTTCCTTCCGCGGCCATGCGTACGTTGAACGTTTCATACATGGAACCCGCTGTGGCCAGAGATATACAGAGATAGCTACTATACAGCGGCAGATAAACCGATACAAATACAGACAGACGTCGACAAGGTCATTAGTGACGACGTACAACTTGACACAAGGGCAGGAAATGAAACAGGAATTGACCATGGCCCTAGTTGAGGAACCACATCCGTGTTAGCTCGGAGTTATTTATAGCAACAACGGCAAACTTAGGTCAAGAGGACGGGAGCCGAGAGTCTAACTCGGTTCCTCCACAATGCGAATCCAGCGTGTCTTGTTTGATGCAGATATACAGGAAGTCCCTGAATAAAGTTTAAGGCTCTTCGTCACGACGTTGAGGATGCAAAGACTAGCACAATTATATAGTACGTCGCAGAGGCTGCGGAGTACCAGTAAAGTGACCCACAAACTGTGGTATTTGAGGGTCGCAATCTGCTTTTAAATAACAATAAATCGCAGTAACCATGTCAAATAATGCGTCAAGTGGGCCGAGATAACAGTCCGGGGAGCAGCTGTGGTGCATTGATTGCATGTCTCCAAGAAGATTCCGATTCAATGTCCTGGTCGGTGTCTCTCCCAGGATCTCACATGTTGGACTCGTTACGTGGTGATACCGAAGGTACACGGGATATTACAAGGAACTGCAGTTTCCTCTGTCCTTTAATGTCCGACCAGCTCACCTCACTCGCCCTTATTCCCAGCTGTTGCTATTTCAGTGATATTTAAACACAGACGTCAGTTTGTGTCAGTTGGCGGCTACTTCCCAGCATCTGGGACCACAAGTGTATCATTCCACTCGTCTTCGCATCCCCGACAACGTGACGAAGAACTTTAAACGTTATTCAGGATGAAAATTGTATATATACAAGATGATACGCAAAAGAATTACCGTCACACTCAATGCTTCATTCTTACATAGTTTGGAGCAAAAAATGCTATGTTAATGTGGGTACTGTTACCAATATTTGCGGAGTAATACGAAACATTTTAAACATGACGAATACAATAACAACTCTTGCAGAAGTAAATGCAGTGACGTATTACCGGACGGTATAGTTTACTGTTGCACATCCACAGTGGGAGTTCACAGAAAAATTTAATTGTTTTCATGATTTGTACATTTGTACAACATATGGTTCGTTTTAAAGACTTACGCTGTATCTGTTCTTTTACTGTAATGGAAAACTGCATGTCGAACTACGAATCTGCGTAAAACAGGATAACCAAGTGACTTACAGAATAATTTACACTGAAGAAAAGTGTTACTGGCTAAACCACGACATATATTAAAACAACAGATAATTACTTTTTGTATTAAAATTTTCGCAATTTTGTTTTAAATTCAGTATTTTTTAATACAAAGAAAAACTCCACTGCGTTTTAAAATTATCTTGGTTTAGCACGTAGCAATGCTCTTCAGTGTGAATTATTCCAATTTCGCTAAGTCAGTTTCTCTTTCTATCATAAACACGTTTACTGTAAAATTTAAGCTTTGATACGTCGTTATACCAAACAAAGTTAGAAAACAGTTCAAAATTTCGTTACAGTAATAATGTCTACAAAACAAATCATACTTTGTACAAATATAAAATGTTTTGCAAACAAAAAGAACCAGTTAAATCGTCCCGGTAATATCGTCAATTGTTTTATCATCCGTGTGAAATGCGCCCAACCAGTAAACAGTCTTAGTGGTACAAGTACCGATTATCATTTCAGGATGTCGCCTACCTGCGAGTCAGGGGCTCAGAAGTGACGGAGCTATAAGGGCGACCTGGAAGCGCGCATCAAATGCTACATCGCCTCAACGAACCACACACTGAACTAGCGTGTAATATGTACGCCCATACATTTTAACTACAAGGTTTTGAGGCGGCGAATATCTAATTTTATTGGTTGAAAGTCTGTAGCGAAGTTCAGTGCACGTTTGTATATGAGTTTCGCATACATCCGGCAAATACATTCTGAAGTAGGACAGCCTGAAATTGCAGTCTTTAGCCATGTTGGAAGACTGATAAGACAGTGTTAATAATGAGCATGTTTCGTCCTTGTTCGAAGCTTGTTTTATTTTTCCGTAAATTGACATAACGGGAACATTAAAAATAGTTTAGCAAATAATGCGTATTTACGAACACACTACTACGTATATGAAAAACGTGGTAGGCGGTATCCTGTATTTTGAGAGTTTAATTTTTAAATTCTGGGAGGAAGTAGATATCACAAAACCGTTACGTAGAAATATTGGAATTCGTTTGTATTACATAGCCAAAAATTTTTAAAACATAAGTTTATATAGTTTTGAATAAATATTGACTTAAATGAATTGGCTTAACATAATTAACCAAAATTATAAAAAGTCAAATTTTGATAAAGTTAGGCTACATAGTACAAATAATTTCCAAGTTCTCTATGCATCGGTTTTGAGATATCTGCTCCCCTTCAGGATTTAAGTAATAAGACTTAGTAAATAGGGATCCATAGCGTTAACCAGTGACCGACATTATACGACATATTTTCTGCTCCCTGTGCGGGAAAGTAACGTCTCTGGAATGATCCTGTATAGAGAGAGGCAGAGAGGAGTTGTAATATATTCGGAGAGTAAAAGTGGGATCCCGGGTACTGAGATGACGGGAGAAGGAGTTTTACAGCGTGCTCGAGTGAAGGAAGGCCAGACGTTCGACGGGTCGTGTTCCGTCAACAGGTGTCCAATAACCCTGGGTGGGGGGAGGGATAGGAAGGAACTAGGTGCAGGAAGAGACGTGGGAGCTCCCCAACCCCAGCTTCATCATGGTAGTGCTCGCAGCTCGCACGACGGTGAAGGAATTGAATATCGGGGCCGTGTGCGACAATCCAAGAGGAGAGATCCCCCTTCCAACTTTCTCACACGCTTCAGCGACCTTGAACTCTGCCCTTATGCCACCTGCAGTACGCTTGAATGCGGAGCCGTGATTGGCTGGAGTTTGGACCGCTTGGCGTGAATTTGTTTGGTGATATTGGTTTAGACTAACACACGATACGCCTGAAGAATATTGTGAGCAATCCTTATTCCTACAAGACGTACTGCCTACAAATTAAAAGAAAACATTTGGAGTTATACATTTCAAGACAGACGTTTTATCTCAAACATTCTGCCATGAATTTATTTATGAGCTCAAGGATTGGAATAGTAAGGTGTTTCAGAGGGTTTTTACCGGTTTCTAAACCGTTTCTTGCATCGAATGTCTAATAAATAAATGTGCTGTGAGGTTGGTGATGTAAAAGCCAACAAACCACAAAAGTTAATCCTACGACTCTCCACGAATTAGGTCATTCACAAAGAAGATGCTAGGTATAAAGTGCAACAACTGACCCCGCACTTAAAGGTATTTTGCGAAACGAATTTTTCGTCTAAAAAAATAACATCCTTACAAAGCCATCAACATCCAGAAAGACGTTTAATTTACGGGCGTTTATACTACTACAGTAATTTTGTCTAGCTAAAATGTGGATAAGCGGAACATAACAAAATTAACCGATAAACATGTATTAAATATGTTTCCAACTGAAACTTGTCTATATCTTGCACACATCAACCACTTAGACGTAGTTATGTAACTGAGTTGTTGTACAAATGTTACAGGTTCCTGCTGCGTGCATCAAGACTGTACAGTACTGAGAAAACACCAGCTTACCTTGCAACTGCTCACCACACGCCACTGGTAAGAGGAAGGATATAATATGTCAACTGAACATGTATGCCTGTTGAACAACCCCCGTAAAATAAGCGTTACGGCCAGAAACTAACTCCTTCATCGAGTATAAGGCATCCTGGATTCCATTAAACAAAGTGCAAGAACGATGAAAATTTGCATGTATTAGGAAAGTGTTGGGTTTTATTTTCTGTCCTTATATTGATCTTCTTCCAGGTATCTTCATAGCGTATCCTCTTTCCTTCCTATTGTTTTTACCATCCAGCAAAACGTTTTATTATTCCTCTCTCACACGGAGGTTGCCGACATAACTGTTTCTTCGGTTATCGTTCTTCGCCTTACCTCATGAAATGCACGTGCCGTTTTAAACTACCTTTTTTTGAACTCCTTTCGTATTTGTGTATTATATAATGTTTTATTGGTAGTTGCATCTTCATGACCAGAAGAACCCGAGATAAAGGTCAAGGGAACTAGTCTAGCATTCGTATGTACAAAGGTTTGTAATAAGTAAATAATAAACAGAATTTAAAAAAAAAAATTCCATAAAAGAAGGGGGGAGTTGTACTGGTCGCACACATCACTCCTATGTACACCTCTGCTCGAGAAACACGAGTGAGAGATTTTGGTCAGCGCAACGAAGTCTTCAGTGCCGGTGAGGGATGACATGACGTGGGTATGAAGCGACGTCGGAATGAAAGGCCGGGGGAAACGGGAGATTCACGAGAAAACTCGCCGACCAGCAACACCGTCCGTCCCGATTCCCACATGCGAAAATCTGGGGGCTGATCCTGCCTGGACTCGAACCAAGGTCACCTTGGTGGGAGGCGAATGGCCTGACAATTCGGCCACCGCGGCACCCTAGGATAAACGCGATAAGTAGTAAAGAATACAGAAAGGAAATGTTGTACCGGTGTCTTTGATACAAGTGTACTAGGTTGGTAGTTGGCAGCACATGACTACATACAGATACTGTTGCGTATTGGGGACTTCCAGACAATACTGCCGACCCATGTGGCTTGAGCTCGTTCACTTGGGCAGTTTTTCTTCTGCGTAGTTTCTGAGCTGCGGCGACTTGCCGGAGACAGACTATAAACGACGAGGATGCAGGGGTAATAAGGAGAGAGGATAGTGAGGATGCTGGAGGCAAATCAGTGACGTCCTCGTGCTAGAGGAGAATGTATTGAAGGAAGGGATGTCCTGATAGGAGGAGCGAGAGACGTATTACCTGTCTGCTCTTCGTCCTTGCATGTCTGTCAGACCTTCCGATCTTGGCTCCTTTGCGAATATACTGCCTTTCCCTTACACTCCCTGTCAGCTCCAATATTTTATATTTATAAATCGTTACACTGGTTTTAATAATATAGGTAATTTTTCTACACATCTGTTCCGTTTTAAACCACATGTCTCCTAGAAACCCAGTCATTTTCACTTAAATAATGTATATAGAGCATATACAGAATGAGTTTGAATTCGACCGACAAACTTTGTGGGGCGATTTCTTATGAAAAATAAGGTAGGGTTTGTATTTAACAGTTTGGCCGGTAAAGCATATTAAGGGATTTACGAACGTTTGAAATGGATGTATAGAATCGATTTCAATGAACCCATCGAAAACCGCAGGAGGTATCGCAAAAAGCATAAGGATACGTGTTGGAGAATACAAAGACCTGTTTTCTGACGACATGATATTGGTACGAATCAACTCTCTCTGTAGGAAAATAGGGTATGCGAAATTGCGATCGTATGGCATTTTGTACCCGCAATGTTGTCTCGTGGTTTGATGCCTGTTTATGAAAGAACATGTGTCAAACAACAAAAAGGTCGTCTTGGCAAAACACACTCCGGCCAACCGTTTCCCCAGAAACCATGACCGACGTATCTGCGGGTAGATTGGAGTGGCATTCCTCAACGCCTGTGTGGTTATGCAACTAATCAGGCACTTCTACAACAGGGGTGGTGGTGGTCAGGCGGCCACATCTCTTTACTCCAACGGAGGCGATGCGGGTTCGATACCCGGTGGGATCACCTCAATGTGCCACATGTGGAGACTGTCGCTGGTCGGTAGGTTGACTCGGGGATCACCCAGTATCCCAGCCCTTACATTCTGGCGTTGCTACATACACACATCGTTTACCCTCTTTCCCAAATGGCTCGACATCTATGGGCGGCAGTATCCTTCCTTAACCTTCTGTTAGTTAGCATATGGGGATTAACGCCCTTAATATGGTTTTCCGACCAAACTGTTAAATGTAAACTCTACCTTATTTTGCATAATGAATCGCTCCACAAAGTTTGTCGGTCGAATTCAAACTCATCCTGTAGGTATACCTGAACGGCGCCCATCTTTACTCAAAGCTCAATTGTCAACGTGGAAAACTTCAGCGCAAACAGGTAATTTTCCTTTTGCACGTGTGTAGGAAACAATGATTTACTTACACGTTAGGAGTAAATTTACTAATATACTGTTTCTCTCGTATTTATATTCAACACATTAATAAAACAACAAAACTTTTACGACGTATGAAGGTGACATTTCTTAGTGTACCTTGTACAAAATTCGTTAGATAGTAAAATAATTTAATATGCCGTTTATTAGTTTGCATTTTCAGGAAACGAAATTATTAGTGTCAAACTATAGGGAAATAAACTCGCAGGTATTTTATATTTTACGGTTAATTTATTCCTAACTTATTAAAAAAATTACGAAGAGCTTTGTAATCATATCTAAATTAGTACGACATTGCCTTTCAGTCGTGGTAGCATCTGCTCTAACTTGACATTTTCAGAAACACATGTAAAATAATTGCGTACACAAAATGTAAGCTGTTAAGAAAAAAGAACTAAACTTCGGGAAGAAAACAATTACTAAAGGTAAAATAAAATTGTGATATTTCTTGTCAGAAGTTAATTCATTTGACGCCCAACATCTAATCAAAATTCGAGGAATTATATGCGTTACGGGACAATTCACACAGGAGCAAAAATACCAAACGAAATTATTCACCACAAAGCAATATTTCCGTATATTTCCAACTAAAATTTGTAACTTAATTGTTACAACACTTCACAGTTCGATACAACTTACGTATATTGTTGACTATCATAAAAATGGTATATCTTAAATACAGTAATATTGAACGTAAATCAATGTTCATAAACTTTATATTCTATGAATACGAAATCATATTGTATTTACCGGTCCTTCCAGAAGTTAAGGACATCGTTATATCTAATTAACTTACGTTCTGCCTATATTTTTAATCTTTCATGTTATAATGCTGGTGATTTTGTAAACTTTCGGGGATACATTTAAAAAAAAACATAGATACATAAGTTATCCATAGCTTCATGTTCGAAAGTAACGTAAAGGAATTACAGTTTGTTGTGTTAGTATAGATTTCGAGAGTAAAATCAGTGGGAAATATTTTATATTTATTTAAACACACAAAAAAAGAATATTTACATATTTACAACCGCACTAGAATACAAATTAACTAGCCTATATGATAAAATGTTCACAACATTTAACGTTTTAAATAACTTTCAAATGTATCATGAAACAGGGAATCCACGACAGTTACCTACAAGAGCATCAAATTATTTACCAAAGCCAACATGAAGTCATATATTTCACACGTATCACAAGATAACAGTGCTGTATTTATTTGATAATCCTACCTCGCTGCTGTATTTCGTTTGCAACGAAGTTTCTATGAGTCGTCAATTTTGTGACGTGTCATAAAATAGTTAAAAATAAAAACACCGTAAAAATGTCTAACAATATATAATTAGATTGGTAAATAACCTTTTGGAAGTTAATTCTTTTAAAATAATTACGTAGCTAATTTACAGTAATGTATTACTGCAGATCGTTCAAATATAGTAACAAAACTTTAATTTTTAAAATTTCAACATACGAGTATTTAAAGAAAGTATCTGTGAAAACTTACAAAATCAGAATGCATTGGTTATTTGTTGCGAGAACACATGTTAATGAAATATAACCGAGCCAAAAAATTTAGTTTAAGGACCTGTGCCTAGTTTCGTTACTCACCAAAATTTAAGAACTTAATTTAACATAATGAGGGACTAGAAAATTTTACAAATCCGACATAGGTAGCGTTAGATTTCAAATGTGTGTAGAGTGTTGCTCTGTGAATAAATGAACAACAGTTTATCAGAGTTGAGTTGCTATAACTTGAGATAATGACAACATTGTTAGGAACACTGATTTATCACGGAGACATTTGCTGTTTGGTAGACTTCAATATATTATGTCCATATGTGACGTTCTAATTTCGTTATCGGCGTGTCTCCATAGCACTAAACAAATGCTAACTGATGAACGTTTGTAATTCGTCTGTAAATAGCTAGATAACCATCCTTGAATCACACAAGGTTCACACCGGTACACGGTCTCGGAAAATACACTGGCACAAACATTCTCGCGATTACCAACCGCCTCCAAACATGGCAAGTGGTCAAGTGTGAAAGTGGGTCAGTAGCCAATGAACAAATCACAAAGGCTGAAGCGATATGCAGCTGGAGTGGTTCAAATGCCACGCGTTTAGTGGTTTGCTCGACTGCTGTCTCATCTCAACTCTATGCCTCAGTGCGTGACTATGTTGATTCCCTGGCGGAGACCTCGTATACCCGAGTATTCCCTTGTAGTACAGCGTCTCCTGCTGATAACAGTCAAGTAAGGCTAAATGCACGGTGACGTGTGGCCGCGAGCAGAGAGATGCCTCGCGACTATGTTTGTTTGTGAGGTTGTGAATGTGTCGACTTGCAAGACGAGAGTGGGTGTCTGCAAGCGGGGCAGCTAGCGACGTCGGTGACGACGAGGTACGAAGACGACTGTCATGGCGGGGATGACCAGCGACTACGGTCTCGTAGAGAACATTCGGTATAAGGCCTGCAGCAAGTTAACGGCATGGTAGTGATTAATGCATAACTCGGTCCCCGTCATCTGGCGTTACTTTGAATGTATGGGGTAGCTAGAAACTATTTTTAAGGGTAATTTTTCATATGACAGCCAAATTAATAGAAACATGTACTGAACAAATAATGTTGTTTCTTGTTCCTAATGAGTTCCACATTTTTTCTTACAAATGGCACGTGTAAAATGAATGATTTTAAGAGGATGAAACGCTATAATCACACAGGATAATTCCAAGAAACCACAAGCGAAGTTATTTACAAATTGCCAACTAAAATATGGCCTTGGTCCACCTCATATTGTCGACGTCTTCCTCCTCGTCTTGTCTCGAGGGCGCCACAGTGGCACAGTGGTCAGGCAGCTCGCCTCACTAGACGACATTCTGCGCGTCTGTTCCTAGCGTCGTTGCAGATTTTATGTTGTTGTTGTACGGAGGGTTTACTCGTGATAGTAAACATAGACATAATTATAACGTCTTTATTGGAACATAGCGAAGGTAAGGCATTGTGCCTTCTCTTATATAGGTGATTCGGAATAAAGTGAGCACTCAAAAAAGCCCTGGAAAATTTCTATTTTCAACCAATTCGTATCTTTCCGCGCGTAACGGCTAACGAAGGGAAATGTCTAACCTCTCTGGACACGTCACGTGATCGTTGCGCGTGTATAATAAATTGTGCAGGAATCTTTATAGTTTTATAAATAAAACTTTATTAATTATATATAATACAAGCATGTGTAACTCAGTTGGATTTATTTTAGTATTGCCGTCTTTAAGTTGGAAAATTCACGGAATTATACTCGGCAAATCGCTGCCAACCATACAAGCAGTAAGAGAACTGTTGATAAGGTTAAATAGTAACGGTTAGTGATACTTTTCAAAGGTTCAATTTTTTGTGCTCATTTTATCCAGAAGGACCTATACTTAACCACAATATTTATGTTGCATGTATTTATATTTATAGTATTACTACACGCAATCGGCTATGAATATAATAATATATACACATACAAGAAACAAATAATTTTACATATTTTTAACCATAGTTACGGAAACGTGAAAAATAAAACACAGAGAAAAGAAAATGTCTCAATAAGAAATTCTAACAATATTCATGTTTCCCCTCTCCATTACACTCCAACTGCCCCATTACCTCGGCCTTCACCAGCTCCTCGTGACGGGAACAGACCACCACAGGGCGGAATTCCCGCCGAAGCTGCACGGGCAAGTTCCGGTCGCAGGCGAATTCCGCGGGTGGAAGGTAATCTGTTTACGATGCCTCGGTACGACGGGGGACGTCTCACGTGCTGCGGGCTGGCGAAAATTCCCCGCGCCCCTTTGACGGCGCCAGAAGCGACCCCTGAGGGGGGCGGGATTCCGGGCACGCCCCGCGCGCAGACTCGCTAGTTCCGGGAGGGTTGGCTTGTCTGTCATCTAGTCATCCCCTTGTCGTCACCATGCACCCCGCAGACTTGATCTAGCACCCTCGTCACGTCACACAGTCCCTCTGCACCACGGGCGTGTGTACCTCCGCGGATGTCGCAGTAGAGGGTTGTTATGCCGCAGTGTGGGCTCCACCTGGTACCTTCCTGAGAAGCGTGGATGTCACACACCAGCTACTTGCTTCCTACAGCTGACATAGCTTCAACACAAGGATTATACTGATGACACAGCAGCCTCACCCTAGCCTCTAGGTGCAAGTCGCTGAACTATACTGCCACTATTATGAGACATTCAGTGACAGTGTCCTCTATCTGTAATAAGATTTCCCTCGACTTTTCACTCTCCAAAATTTTACACTACCTTAACTATTCCTTTTTTTATAATTCACTGGTTTTGTAATCTTTCGACGGTAAAATAATGAAGATGAAAAAAAACTGCATTGTAAATCATCAACACTGAAACAGACATTACATACACAAATTCATAGTATGCACGATTTCATAAAAAAAAAATTGGGAAATGACAGGCTGGAACATTAAAGTTTCCCCTTAAAATTACTGATTCACTATAGCAATTCCACAACTTCAAGAATTTCAGTTAAAACCCCTGACTTTCCAGAATGTGGGCACCCTGAAGTGGTAAGCATTGCTAAAGATAAATATGTCTAGTACACGCCTGTATCCCACAAAAGATCCTGCGCCAAGATGTCCGTACTTTCAAAGGACTGCGAAAACACATTTCCGCCATTTTCGGCCGCGAGTAAGTATGCTTTAACTATTAGTGGCAAATCTGGAATGGGTATACAGTCACATCTAACGTTCACTGAATGTTATTCTTAAGAGAGTGTGGTATATAAATAAACGCTGAAAACATCAATTTATTTCTACGTTTATTTCGAAGACAATATGAATAAAATGTTCAATGGCAATCCTAGATAATAGTATTTGCCAACTTTATGAGTAAATATTTATCCAGAATTACTAATTCGTTACGCGTGATCTCTTGCGCCGCAGTTAAATGCACGAGGTTTCTGCGTCAGAGATTGTGCCTCAGAAGTACGTAACACTAGAAACAATGTGTTCAAAACGTTGGCTAAAACTATTGTCTAGGATTGCTATTGTTTAACTTTCGCAAATTGGCTTGGGAAACCTAGAGTTATAGATTAATGCTTTTAGCGTTGAATTATGTACCACGCCCTCTTAAGCAAGTGAAACTTATGCATGTTGAGCAGTTTTCAAATAATGTTGTAACGGTTGTACCTCTGCAGGCAACTGGGCGACCTGGGCAGGCGGATATCTTAAGGACTTCACTGACCAAGATGACTTTATTTTAGAGTCAGTGAGCGCTAGTTGTTTTATGTTTGAGGTAAGGTAACAGGGAAGGCATAACATAACATAACACGTGCGTCAAACACATCATCGCTTCTAGGACGGAAGGATTAAACTAGCGCGCAATGTTCTCGTAGAGTGATTTTTTTCAACGGGACTTCAAGCGATGATGACCCTGTTATCTCACTTGTGGAAAGTATGTGATAAAGTCCACCGAAGGTTTATATGATACTGTTTTACGATTACGGTTGATATTTTCTCAGTTACAGCAACGTTAAAAGTAATTTTTATTACTTCTGAGGAACTTAAAAATAATTTTTTATGTTAGCGGACGGCATTTTTAAAATCATAGGGACACAGTAAATACACGCATTGGAAACATTTTTAAAAGTTATACAAGAAAAAATACTTTCTGTACCATTAATGTTAATTCTACTACGTGTTAGAAAGAAAATAAGTTTTCTTATAGAGGAGCTTGGCACACGGAACATTTCTGCCACTAGTTTCACTTCAATCGCTGAGAGACCAAATAAATACGAAACCGTAGTAAAATTAAATTTTTAATAATCTTGGAAATTATATTAGTCATTTTATTTAGTTGTAAAGTGAAAAGAAACCAATTTCGCGTTTTAAATTATCAACTTAATGTAACTTAAAATTCAGGAAAGCTCTGTGATTGGTCAGTTTGGTGCACTAGCGATACCAGCGCTCAAGTGGCAGAAATATTCTCTGTGCCAATCTTGTAACATTGATCTTTCTGATCTGTAGTAGAATTAACCCCTTAGTACCAAGCTACAGCACGTCTCACGCCCCAGGGTCCACTGACTGTTAAGGGGGGAAAATGCTCACAAAATTCGTGTGAAACTACCGTAGAAGCATGCAATAGACTTAGCTTGGAACTTTCCACCCTTGAAAAGATGGGGTCATCACTGGAAGTGTCAGTCAGGCGAGTGATCTACGATACTACTGCAGTGTCTTACGGTAGAGGCGATACCGCACCAGATGAGCCGGTCAACATCGCCCTTGGCGTTGTGCCTCACTCACATAAACACTCAGTATACAGGCACCTGGAGACCGAGTGCCGAAGCCCTAAACATACAATTTTTGGCCATGTAAACTGTGTTTCGCCTCTTTAATGACATACGGCAGGACTGGACTAAAACGTGGCATATATATATAGCTTTTATTTTTTCGTGTAATAAACCATGTTCCCAAAACAGTTATTTACGATGATACGCACAAACATAGGTTCTACAGAAAACATTTTGCAAGCGACTCCTCTTAAGTATCGGCAGCAGTCGCCAAATTAAAATATTTAATTTTTCTCTCTTATGAAATTCTGAGAAGAAAAATGTGAATTTTGTTATAATAATATCAATTATATTTACCTTGCGCTACAATAAAAACATTGCAGTTGAACATTTAACGTACATTTAAGTCTCAGTCGAGCAATTTATTTGTATGTTCTCAACTTATATGACTGATTGCAACTTAAATGTACGTTAAAAATTCAACTGCGAAGCTTTTACTATAGCGCAACGTAAATATAATTTATATTATAATAGCGAATTTAAATTTTTCTTCTCAGAACTTCATAAGAGCGAAAAATAAAATAATTCAATATTGCGACTGCTCCCGAGCTTTAATGCATGGCGAAAATGTAACCCAAGGTTATCGTGACATTTTAGTACAAAACTCAATAATTGATATACATTACCTTAGTTTCCTTCCTCGAGGCAGAATTTTAACCTTATTTCGTGTTTATCGTAATTGAAACTCTGAAACGCGGGGAGCGAAGTCTTATTAAAACTTGGTCCAGCCGAGACTGGAGTGACGCCACATCGGCGAGACAGAGCCGCTAACTAGCAGAAGGTTAACGAAGGATACTGCCGCAATGGCTGGGAACTAACTTGACAAATAATAACAAAAATAACTGCGTTGGACCTGCAAGAAAGGCGGAAAAAGCGATGGGGAGACCGCGGATAACTTTGTTATCGCTGGCAGCAAAATACCCCAAAGTTTCGCCACATCACTCGAGAAAGAGAACTTTCTAGGCGTCGTCGAGATTAATTAAACATGTCTAGAGAGTCTAGAAGGACGGTTATGCTGTCTCTGGGGGATGAACGTTGGCGTCGAAATGCGGGTTCCCACAGTTCCAATTACCACTTCTACCGGCACCTTCAAAGTTCTTTTCACCTCTAACTCTTCCCGACCAGAGACGCCATTCCTCCTGTCAGCACTCGCTGACATATTCAGTCCGCGGTGAAATGTCGCGGCCCAGGTCGACGTAACGCGATTTGAGCGCCGCGACAAATTGAATTCTTCCCTCGGTCTTCATCGTCTTATGTTCGTGGAATGTCTCCTGATTACCCGGGGTCTCGTCAGCGACATAGCTTCTGCTGCCTCTGCTCTCGCTCTACAAGATAGAGCGAGTAATTCGCTCTACAAGATAGAGCAAGTAATTCGCTCTACAAGATAGAGCGAGTAATTCGCTCTACAAGATAGAGCGAGTAATCGCGGGAGTTGGGCAGCGCGCCGCCAAGACGCAGCTAGCAGTGCCGCGAGCGTTATTACATTGTTTAGCATCCGGGCTGCGAATATGAACGAGTTGTCGGATAAATACGTCGACAAATACGATTAGGCTATATTAACAATAACAACACTAAATCTGAATGAGTGAATATTCACTAATTCACGCCGATGGATGGAGCAGTTTCAACAAATTGAATCAGTGAGAAACCACTGTGAAATCGGTGACTACTCAAGAGTGCCAACATTCCAGAAGTAAATTAGTGAATGTCCACAGATTTTTCAGTAATTTTTCACTGATTTAACAAGTGAAAACAGTTTTTTGAAAACAACTAAAAAAACTGTGGATATTCACTGTATCACTTGTGAGAAGTTCGCACTCTTAAAGGAAATCAGTGAATATTCACTAATTAAACAGTGACTACTTTCACTGGTTCAAATTGTTGAAACTGCTCAATCCATTAGCGTGAATCAGTGAATATTCACTAATTTAGATTAAGAATGAAGGCGGACTGAGCGTTAGACAGGTCACAACGCTACACTTCCTCGGCGAGTGGAAGACAGGCGTTAGTAGTGCATGTAAGGCTTAGAGGCTATGATGCGTGTGAATAGTAAGCAAGAGTGAGCCTTATACCTCGCACGCTTGCAGGCTCGTTGTGGTCCAATAGCACGCCAATTATGTCTGCAACTATATAATTCTACATGCGTCGACAACCAAATGGTTCAACTGAAGTTTCCATTATGCACTCTGGCCCTTTACCTCCCAGAGACTAAGAGCCTAAACCATAAAATTTCATGTTTTTAGACATGTTCACAATTTTTAACATATTTAATAACACACAATAGAACTAAAGTAAAACGTGGTGTGTATAGAGAAAAGCCTTTTATGTTTCGTCGTCCTACGCCTGGAACCATTATTTACGAGTAACAAGTATACGGCCAAACACTGATATTACACAAAACGTCTTGCTTGCGACTATTCTTAAGAGTGCGTGGTAGATAAATAAACGCTGAAAACATTAATTGATTTCTACGCTTTTTTCGAAGCCAGTATGGATAAAATACTCAATGACAATCCTTGATAATGTTATGCCAACTTTATGAGTAAATATTTAACCAAAATTACTAATTCGTTACGCGTGATCTCTTGCGCCGCAGTTAATTGCACGATGTGCCGGCGTCAGAGATTGTGCCTCAGAAGTTCGTAACACTGGAAACAATTTTGTTTAAAACGTTGGCTAAAACTATTGTCTAGGATTGCTATTGTTTAATTTTCGCAAATTGGCTTCAAGAAACCTACAGTTATAGATTAAGGGGTATGGAAAGGTGCGATGTCGAGCGGGTGATTGGAACACTCAGTCGTCAATAAAATCTGAACTACTCATCACATTTCGATGAGATTTTTTGCCGAGTAGATATTTTATCAGCTGACGTTTATATATATAACATTATGAGGTAGTATGCTTTACTTTCGAGTAAAAAATTAAAAACTGTTTTTAGAAAAATAAGGGCTTGAAACCACAAAATCTACAAAAATGGGAAAATGTAATGTTTATAATTTTTAATACGATAATGTATGGACCTCTATAATAACAGAATTTCAAATATACTCGCGTTTTAATTGGAAAATAATTTTAACATCCGTAAACCTATCGCGCAGAGATTGTCGGATAGTAAAATTATTTTCAAATTAAAACGCGGGTATTTTTGAAATTCTGTTATTATAGAGGTCCAGACATTATCGTATTAAAAATTATAAACATTACAGTTTCCCATTTTTGTAGATTTTGTGGTTTCAAGCCCTTATTTTTCTAAAAACAGTTTTTAATTTTTTACTCGAAAGTAAAGCATACTACCTCATAGTGTTATATATATATAAACGTCAGCTGATAAAATATCTACTCGGCAAAAAATCTCATCGAAATTTGATGAGTAGTTCAGATTTTATTGATGATTGAGTGTTCCAATCACCCGCTCGACATCGCACCTTGCCATACATACCCCTTAATACTTTTAGCGTTGAATTCTGTACCACGCTCTCTTAAGGTACCCGCCTGCTCAAGTCACCGAGCCTATGTGCAGAACTTGGGCGGCGACACAGGCTTGTTCAGATAACGTCACTAAACGATAGGGTCGCTGTTGAAAGTGTTATGCAGGAGAGTTGTTGACGAGAAGACTACACTCTACTGAAGTGATCTGCGCTTAGAGTCTAGAGTGAGGCGTAATGAGTGTGTTGTGTCGCCCTTACCGCCTCTGCACTTCTTGGAGTTGAACGCACATAACACCTCCACCCATGCGGCCATCTTACAACGTCTATGTACTGGATGTAACTGTCGGCGTCTAAGGCGAGGAAACACGAAGGCTGAATGTCGCCGGGCAGGAGATGTATTCATGTCCCTTATTGTTAGGTTAGATCATGTTACGTTTTATCATGTTAGGTTATGTTACTTTTATGTTACGGCAGAATATGTTACCTCTTCCAAGCGGTAACAATTCAGGATTATTAAATAAGTAAAAATAGCGTGTTTTAAAGAGTAGAAAGCTTCTAGTTGTTTTCAAATACACTACAGCCAGAAATATTGTGAAGACTACCATTCCAAGGACAATTGCCCCAGTTACAGTAGGCGTTCACTCGATAGTCACAAGATTGTCCTGGCTTCAATACTGGCGTTTTCAAAATCTCACTCGCTGGAGTAGGGAGTTTATCTCGGTCATGTGACATTACTTTGTCCATCGCCTCTCTACACAGAGTAGTGAACTGGCGTCCAGTGTTTTTAAGCGATTATTACAGAACTTAAAAGAGTTATCTGTGGATAGTCTTTAGTTACTACTTTTATAGAGATATTAATTCTTTACGCCTTTACAAATATAAAGAATCTGTCTCGCAGTTTTGTTTGTAATCGTCTTCTCCATGTTGGCGAATATTTTCAAGGCGGTAAATGCTTTGTTTTTAGTTAATTACGTAACTAACGAAATTATGGTTGACTTTTAGTCGGAACAGTATAAATCGTGTTTTCAAAAAAATAGCTATCACGACAAAACCATTTTAAACAAAACTGTCAAACAGAATTTTGTTATATGTTCTAGTTTAAGCTTAAATAAATAATGATCGCAAAAAAAATGGAAACTAAAGAGCCTGGCCTCTACTCTTTTGTCTTACAAATCGTGCTGTGATTTATTTATTTATTAGAGTCAAGGCAGTAAACGATTTTAGCGCTTTTGAAATGCACCAAAATAATGCTTTTAATAAGTGGGTTGATTTTTTAAATTATGGAAACCTAGTTCGAATTGTCTTCTTTATGTAGACAAAACTGAAGTGGTAAAATTACCCTCATATGACTGATTGGTGATACTGATAAAATCATGTTGTTTTAACATTGTGGTAAACAACTACGAGGAGTTGTTTAGTTTTGTAGCCGTTAGAGGCGATAGTGTGACTGTAATGTTAATATCAGAACACCACCTCGTGTACTTGTGACTCTGTCAAAGCATGGCGTTGTCACCATATTAGCACTGGTAGATAGGCTAGTGTCTAGACTTGAGCACCGACGCAGAGCAGGGGTAGAAGAAGATAAGAGTCTTCACATGCACATGTTGGTACGCTTGGAACTGAATACACCCCCGCATATTTAACCTGCGCACGAGCGAACAAAGTAAATGTTCTTGTCCCGAAGTATTTGATAGGTGCACATTTACAACCATTTTGTACTCATCGCGAGACACATTGTACTTCTGTGTGTGCAGAGGCGGATCTAAAAAGGTGGACAAGGAGGGGGGGGGGGGGCAAACTGCCCCAGACCCAGGGTTAGAAGGAGCGCTGGCGGTGCCGAAATTTTTCACTTAGAAATGAAATGTAAGTGAGTGAAAAAAAGATACAATATCTACCAATACTTAAGACTTTTACTAGTTTTGAATTTTTGTATTTTTATTATCATTGATCACCATGTAATATTATAAATGCAGTATTTATAATTAGAACGCATACTCAAAACACTGCTAATGGTAGGTAGTAAGTGCAGGTATTATGTGTTTATACTAAAGTGTTGTACTATTATTTACGTGATCACAAAACAACGTTTGCAAGATACGTATATTACTCTTGGGTTGATTGAACTCATGGGGATAGGGGATGAGAGGGGGGGGGGAATCTTGCCCCGGGTGAAGGAATGTCTAGATCAGTCCGTGAGTAGAGGACAACATAGGCAACGCAGGTGCAAGTTTTGCACTTCAGCCATAATAATGGATATTTAATAAGTGACCTGTGTATCTTATGACGAAGGACGTGGCTCGCAACATCATCGATCATGCAACAGGGAGGACTTCTCTTACAAACAAGTGAACTGCTAGTATCACTTGCCGACACGATAGGGCGTTGACACTTTGTTAGGAAAGAAGACATTTCTTTTAAAGACGTTCTTAACTCTCTTGTTCCTCGCTCCGCTGCTGAGTTGCCAAAAACCACACCGCTGGAGGAAAGGTGGCGAAATTACTTTATTCTTCGATATCCGACGTGGCCGGGGGAAGAAAGGGGTGGAGAAAGAAAGAGGTTTTAGTCTGGGACTTGGAAACAAATTACTTCTTCCCGTCCTACAACCTTCACCACCTCCCCCCTCCCGTCCCTTGCTCTAGCAGGAGGCAGGAACGAGGGGTGCGGAAGTTGGTCGTAGTTTCGATCAAAGTTACACTCAACTTCCTGTCCCCCTCCCCCCGACACAAACCTGCTTTTCTCACTCGAGAACCAGCCGACGCTTGCAGACGAGTCCTTGGATGCGCATGCGCGCGGGAGACGCTCACAGCAGGAACAGGAAGAAGTGAGCATGAAGAGAGAAGAGAGAGAGAGAGAGTCGCTCGGAACGAACCAATGACGCAGCGATACCAACCTAACATCACACACGCGGCTGGAGAGAAATTCTGCGTGGGGAAAGAAAACCGGCTGTTTAGGAAGGGAAATAAAAAACTGAGAAAGCTAAGGAAGGGGTTAGCGAACGCGTGGAAGACGGATTTCGAGAAAGAAAAATTAAGCTTCCCGAGGTAAAAAAAAAAACTCGCATTGAAAAGGAGCCACCCTTCAGAGATACTTCTAATGAAACAGGAAAAAATGAGGTTTCGCTTTTTCTTCTTCATTTCAGTCTCGCCTAGCGTTAATTTAAACTTTAATTTTTCTTTCTTCGTAATGCCACTTTTGCAACACACATTTTTATTTGCGTCTGACGACTTTGGCGCATGAAATATAAGGAAAGAGTTGACGCCATTTAAGAAAAATTTTGGCAGTCTTGTAATGAAAATTCAATTTAAAAATTGTATTTTTAAGTTTATACGCTTTCAGCAGGCGGTGAAGATATTGCAAAACAAGTGGCGAACGCTACACTAGTATTATTCACAAAGATCACAAATCCAAATTAAAGTAACATATACGAAAAAATTAAACTTCTATTGTATGCTAAAAAAATGGGAAATGTATTACACAACAAGAGTCTTAGATTTGCAATAGGCGCCGCAAGGAAATGAACCCGGATCGGCTTGGTGGGAGGCAAATTGGAACGACAGAGAAAACGAGAGTGGTAGGGAAAAATCTCTTCAGTTTCAGTACTCTCGCCATTCGCAAAAAAAAGTTATTATCCCTGTGGTAAGGATCGTGCATTTTGTTAATTATGTCGCATAATCGTGGGTCCAAGACTGCTACTAGAGCACAGCCCGCCAGTTTAAATCTATAAAGACGGTATTTATATTCAGGCGCGCACCAGTCTCACCCCTATGGCATACCTTTTTATTGCCTTGGATAAATATGCCTGCCTCGAGGGCTCCTCTTAAGCAAGGTTTGATAATATGAGCAACTCTTAAAACACAGTCGGAAATGAAAGTATTCACTACATATTCTAAGGAGCACAACATTTTAGTACGGAATACGGCACACACTACACTTGTGTTATACTACAGTAATAAATGTAGGTATGGTTTGCGACGTAGTAGCACGAAGTTGCCTTCTCGAGTATATATCACAGACGCCAGTACAGACTGTGGGAAATGGATTCTGGGTGGGCTGGAGAAGATGCAGGGGAAGAGTGGAGAAGGTTGTACGGGACGGAGTTTCCAAGAGGAAAACATTCTCCTATAAGCAGTTCGGCATAAAGTGAGCACTCTAAACAACCCTTATAAACTTCTATTTTCAGCCAATTCGTATCTTTCCGCGCGTAACGGCTAACAACAGGAAATATCTAACCTCTCTGGACACGTCACTTGATGTTTGCGCATGTAAGATACATTGTGCTGTCAGTAGGAATTGATAGTCAGATAAAAAAAAAAGTTTATTGCTTATATGAACTACAATTATGTCGATTTCAGTTGTTTTGTTTCGGTGTGGTTGTATTTAAATAGGAAATTGCATGGAACTATATTGCGTAATTTCGTTGCCAACCATACAAGCAGTAAGGTCACTAGAGTTAGTGTAGAATTATATGCAGTAATGACTAGTGATACTTTTCAAAGGTTAACTTTTTAGTGCTCACTTTATCCCGAGCGACCTATAGCTGAAAACATCGCAACTACTACTCTAGCCAATCAGAGAACGGAACGAAATATGCAATATTGTATTTATTACCTTGCAAATATTACAAGATAAACACAGCTGTAACTCTCCATAACATTGCTACGTTGACATTCATGATTACTTTTCTTCTTGTCTTCGCTTCATCGTTAACTGTCTCTAAGTTCACAACAACCTACCTTGAGATAGTGTCGCTGTCCTTCATCACGTCAAATACATCCGTCAAGTCAAAACATCCACCACATCAAAAATTACCATCACGTAGTTCATCGAATTCGAAACCTTCCATTTATTACACACTACAAAGCCTATATTTTCCTCTCCACAACTGGGAAGCAAAAAATCTAAAAGACAAGGTGCAATAAATTAAGCCAACAAACTGTTTATAAAGAAGTAAACAAGAGAAGATAAAAATGAAAACTCTTAATTATTTTATAGACGAGTAAAAGTTTTCTTTGAAAATAAAATTAACCACAAATAAAAAAAATATTTCAAAACATTCCCATGCATCTACAATATATATGGATAAAAAAAATGTAAAATTGCATTTTATTTTTAATTCACTGTCATATTTAAGAAATATTTACAAAACTTAAGAAGTTATGTTTAAGAAAAAAAGCGCTTTTAACTGTTTTACATCGCCAGCGTAACTTTAAATCTACTTCACTAATGCCAAGGTCATATGTAACTGGCCCGTCGTCGCATACTGTGTAGTTAAAGCCAATACTGATCCACGTAACTAATTAAGTACAAATGTAACTCGCAGAAATATATAACAATCTACAAAATAAAATGGACATACGCTACAGTGAACGATAATGCTCGTCAATCAAATAGATTCAGTTCCAAATATATCTACTTTCAGGAGTCTTGTAACTATCACAGATACAAGATAATACAGAACGAATTTAGAGTAAACAAGATTTTACAGAAAATTCTAACAGGATTTGAATAAATGGTATTGCATTTACAAAAAAAAATGTAAAACTAACACAAACCGACATAATTTCCGCCGCTTTATAATGCACAAACTATTCCGGAGTGATAATAGACATTTCTTTACAGCTTCTATGTTGCATAGGAATTAAATAACTTCTATGGGTGAGTTAGTTTTTACCACTGGCAAATTCAGAAAACAGTAAAGTTATATATATTCGGCATGTCGTTATGTGGATATTACTGAATTCAATGTTTGCTAGCTGAATATGTAACGAAAAGTAAATACGAGTTGGAATACATTAAAAACCAACTAAAAGATTAATAACATAAATCTACAAAAATACAAATATACTACAAAACAGATTAAATATGTGAAAATAATTTCGTTACAGTAATATTTATAACATTTAAAACACAGAAGTTCGGTGCACCCAGTAGATGACAGTAAGGAGTGCAGAGAGTAATCTCGTAACCTGTTTATGTCAGTTGCAGTGTAATAACACTGTGAGAAAATTGTCATGCATAAATATGCGTCACTTGTTTTACGTTTTAAATATTGCAGGCATTTTCATAGGAGAAACTATTTTACTCTTAAAATCTTCGTATATAATTATTTTATTTAAATAATTGTCTGCTTGTTAGTCTCTGTGTGTGTTGGTGTGTGTGTGTTAAAATTTTTCATTTTATTTTAAACAAGAAAAATGTATATCGAACAGAATAACAAAGCAGACAAGGAAGTGAGGTAGCAAAAACGTGTTAAAAAGTGTTGTATTTTCGCGCATAGAAGCTGTTGCTTCGACAAGCGTTTACGAAAAGTAACCTAGTAAAGTTAGCAAGGTTTTCTCATTCGCTCGACCACACTACATTTTTTGATCAAACGTATGTAAGCATTTAGCTCAGTTCAGGCTTGTAACGCAAGTAAACTTAACTCGGATCACTTAGTCAACGACTCTATTTGATATTATGCGTTGTGGAAAGCTCACAAAGGATGAGGTGGGAAAGTCGAAATTTTGGTTAATGGTGTTCGTAACGTAACCCGAGTGAAGTTTACCTGTGTTCGAGTATCCACCTGACAGCTACTCTATCAACCCCACACTTACCCTTTTCTTGAGCAAGGTAAGCTACAGTTAGCAGAAGAAAGTAACCATTTAGTGCAAAAAAATTAAACGGTGCCATAACCAAACTACAACGAAATGAAACTGAATACAAAATACACTGTGTCCAAAAATCGAAGAAACAAGCGTGAAACTAATATTATATTTAATTAAAAATAAAGAATCGTGAACAATATGCCGTAGACGATGCATTTAGCAAAATATCCAACACATATAGAATATAAATGCTTTTTTGTTGTTCCAGTGGTCTTAAATCTCCGAGCAGCTTTACAGGAGTTCATAAAGACACTGGTGATGGACAAAGTCGTGTCACGTGACCGAGATAAACTCCCCACTTCAGCGAGTGAGATCTTGAAAACGCCAGTATTGAACTCAGGACAACCTTGTGACTATCGAGTGAACGCCTACTGTAACTGGGGCAATTGTCCTTGGAATGGCAGTCTTCACAATATTTCTGGCTGTAGTGTGTTAAAAAATGGTCTGGAAACCTTTCTACACTAAAAAATAGTTTGTTAACTTGTCACACGTGCGTATAGGAGCGCTAAGAAACTAGGTATGGTAGAATTGTTTCCCAGACATCCATGATAGCATTCCTAAACTTGTTTATAAAATAGTAAAATGTATACTAAAGTCACCAGACTTGTATTGTAACAACTGTAGAAGTTTGAATATTTACAAGGCGCAAGTATGGAACTATCCCATATTGCGTTTACGTTAATTAGTTCCTAAACATTTTTTACAGTGTATTTTTTAAAACACGTTTATTTTACTGCTTTAATAATCCTGAATTGTTTCTTCTTGGAAGAGGTAACACTATGCCGTAACGTAACCTGACTTGACATAACCTAACATGATCTAATCTAACAAATAAGGGGCATGAACTCATCTCCTGCCTGTGTACCCCACCCTCCCCCTCCCTCAGTGCAGACATAGCAGACATCATCCCTGCTAGGAGCTGCGGAGTAAACACACACAGGTAGATACATTAGCGCTCGGCTCAATACCTGCTGCGTACACGACACTAGGCCCAAGGTACGAGGCGTCTCCAGAGATCAATGTTTGTTGGGCGTAGCATAATATTTGCTCGAGTGCCGTCACAGCAGCAACTGAACAGCTAGACCGAACAAACACAGTTCTGTTGAGCCCCAGTGTAGTCAGAGCGAAGTTAAATCACTGCCCTATCACGGTGTAAGGATCAACAAAACACTTCAATTATGACAAGGCCGGCTCTTGCTAACGCAATAGAAGACTACTACATCGATTTGATTATGTAATGAACGTACAGTTTTAGTTTAATAGTAAAAAATAATGATATACCAAAAATGTAAAATAATACAGCTCCAGGATTTTCATTTGTAAAATCGTTGATAGGCTATACAATTGTGTTTTTTTTTTTTACGTTGGAAATCAAGTTTATTCCCTGGAATATTCTAGTTTTTCAAATACTTTTTTTTTAATTGTGTTCCACCGTGTAATAAATGAAGATAGAAAAATTAAAAAAAAATATTGATTTTAAAAGAACACGTACGAAACACAGTATTGAAAGGAAGATGATAAAATACACCGGAAATTCAAAGGTGTTGGTTTCATTCCTATCGTGCGCTGTATGTTGGTTTCATTCCTATCGTGCGATGTATTGCGAGAAACTGCAAGGTTATCGTAAGATCGTAAATCAATGTGAACACAGTTGATAAAAAATGTAATTCTGACAATACGACAACTGAACACCATTTCAAAATCTTACTACGGATAAAATTAGTGGACTGAAATTTATTAACATTGCGTGACGGTTCTTAAGACTACTTTATTTACTCTCTAGATAAAATGTTAATTCTATTCAAGACAGAGTAGGCACAGAGTGCGAAACAACCTCTAAATGATACAAATATATATATATATATATATATATATATATATATATATATATATATATATATATATATATATATAAAGTGGTAAGTTATTTTACCAACGGAAATAAGTTACTTCCAAGAATATGTGGGGTAGTATTTTTCGAATTTGCATACCAAAAATTAAATTTTACAAATAAATAAAAAACAAATAAATTTCGATAATTCAAAACAGATAGAACTGTTACTAACAAAAAAGCATCTCTAAAAAACTATTAAGTACAAGCAAACAACTCGAAATAATTCTGAAGATTTGAAAATTTTCACAGTTTGTCAGAAAATATGCCTACTCGAAATTTTAAACTCAACCAAAAAACCCTTACATTAAAATTAAATACAAATAATTAATATTCGTAGTAATTTTAAATACACGTGATGTATTTCGTTGTCAGTCACAACATTGTGGAGGAATATGTTGTTTTCCAAGAATAGGGGATATGAGCCCTGCACATCTAACTGCTGTCACCATATTGTTGGCTTGAGAGCCGGGCGAAACAGGAAAATAAATTGCGAAGATTTAGTCGTTCTCATGGCATACGTTACTGTCCTAGATATGAAGGGCATTCAGAGAACAAATATGAGATCTCAGGACGGCAGGACGAACTGAAGACATTGAGGGCCTCTTGTTCTTGGTAAAGACGCAATACAGACACAATATCTAATAACTCTGGAGGAAATTCTGCAGAAGGAAAATACATGTTATGTCTCGCACAGTGTGCGTTGCGCTCAAGGTTAAAGATAATGAAAATTCTTTCTGGGTAATATAAACATCTTGAGAGTCAGGCTCCTAACAGAAGTGATGTGTAAAAATACCGCCTCATTCAGAGTAACAGTAAACATTACATACTGCTATGAATACAACGAAAATTCCAATAATGTAACAAAAATATAAGTAGCATCCATATACTTTTAAAGAAACTATACAGCGAAAAAATTATACAATGGTATAGCAACTTAATATTTCCAAAAGTTTTAGGTGTACGCTTTATTACGAAAAAAAAAACAGTAATCCTTGGCGTGAAGACTGATATTAGTTGGGCTGATTGATTGAAGAAATTTTGGTCAGCACTTATCATTTAGGACTTTAGCGCACCGGAAAAAGGCCCTCCAGGGCCTGTAGCACATCAGTAACCAGTATAATTGCACAGGCCAGGATAGCGGCCCACCTTACATCTGCAGCAATAGAGCGGTACTGGAGCAGACGTGTAGAGAGAGAGAGAGAGAGAGAGAGAGAGAGAGAGAGAGAGAGAGAGAGAGAGAGAGAGAAGTTCTTTCAAACACACACGCGCGCATACATATAGGTTACAACACATGTTTCTAGCAGCACATCCTCTGCAACAACATGGAAACATCTGCACTCGCAACATCTCCTGCTGCTATATCCCTGGTCGGCTGCTGTACCAACGTAGCTGAAGAGAATACGTGTCACGTACATTGACATAAGCAACTGCTTCATGGCTTATTCTACAATATAATTGTGATACTGCCGTGCAATTACAATACTTGTTAAAATTAATACAATTTTTTATCTTACGAATACTTTCATAAGGGTCCTGCCTACCAAGATCACAGTCAAGGAATTTAAATGATAAATCAACGTACGAAGAAATAACTGAGTGGATATTTTTTTTTTTTAGATAAGATAACGCTTTCAAGCTAAACGTTGTTCTACGCAAAAAATACTGCGACAGAAACTATAAATTAGCAAAGGAGAAAAATAACTAGTTCATAAATTTTTTAAGTGCTAACTTTACAGTTCGGATATTACATTTTGAACACAACATATCTGATAAAGTTTGTCAATGTGGCAATACTCGCCAAATAATTGTTCGTGTTTAAGAAACATCAAGCCACTAAGAATGTAATCTTATACGCCATTGTTTCTCCTATTGGAGCCAACATTAAGTAAGTTGCGGCTACTAATGTCTTCATTAGTAGGGAGTAAAAGTGACAGTTGATTCCAAAAGTTATTCCGTTATCAGAGAACAAGATCCAAATTTTACGGGAACTAATTGAAATCATTCACACAATAATCTTATGGGTTCACGTCATGTAATATTACAGGTTCTCGCCGATAACATCTTCATTATTTGAAATTTATATTGTATAGTATTTGTTTTGTAGACTCTACTTGCGACTAGTTTTCTGACGTGAAAAGTTTTTCTTGTACCGATATGTTTAAGAAAAAATTTTACGGAACAGGTAAAGACAAATCACTTAAAAATGACTTCACGGCGAAAAAAATATGATACGTGATACTTTATAAAAATTTATAGTTAAAAGTAATTAAATAATTTAATATTGTTACAATATTACTGAAATTTGAATTAATGTCCTTAATTTAGGCACTTTCTAAATAATATTTTACTGTGGTTTTATATATTTCATTTCATATATCATATCATGTTATTGCGGTGTAATATAATTCAACACTTCAGTTAGTTTTAATTATGTTCGTCAGGGGATATAGTAATGTGGTGCAAAATAAAAGCATCCGAAGTGACTAATTCTTTCAGTACTTCTCACTACAAGAAGCAAATATCTCTGTTTTCTTTGGCTGTGCACATTTATATACACTTGTCAACTGTTCTTGTAGCACAATGTGTTGTGTATTTTTTAGAAAGTAATATTATTTTTATAAAAATTACACCGAAAATAGTTCATATTTAGCACATTATAGTAAGCTCGTAGAGTTCAACTCAGTTAAGAAACATTTTTACACGCCGTGTAGCCGGTATTCGTAGTGTCAGTGAAGACTAAGCATGAAAGTGCGCTTTCATCTAACAGCAGAATCTTCCCTCGTGGGAAGTATTCCAAGTAGCCTGTATGATATCTTAATTGCACTGCTTTTACAAACTGAAGTGAAAATCGTTGCGTAATTACACTACCAGCTTCGTGAACTTTATTTTGAACACTTTTCTTTGGGCGTAAATGACGTAGAAATGTCGAGACCGCAGTGGCTTCAAGGTCACTGCCTACCTGAGACTCGTGGTCTGAGCAAGGATAGAGATGTGCATGTTATAATATAATCGCAGGTGCTCAATCATTTTTAATGATATCTTCTTTGAGACAAGAGTTTTTTCTGCTCTGAGAAGAGGAGATATTTCTACAGAAATAAACATTGAAGGAAATAATTAGTGAGAAGATGTTTTCGAGTGGCTTTATAACGAAAATATACTTGATAATATTTTTAAGGTATTTTAAAAAAATACTTAAATATCCTATAATAATGCGGGCCTCGCTGAGATTAGCAAAACATTAGTAGTGGTATAGCTCGTTCGAGATAAAGTAAACACTAAAAATTTAACCTAAGAAAAATGTCACTAGCTGTTACTGTATATAATTTAACATGAACTATAGTTTCCTTACTGCTTGTATGGTTGGCAGCGAAATTACGCAATATAGTTCCTTGAATGTTCCTATTGAAATATAACTGTACTGAAACAAAATCAACCGAACTCGACATGCCTGTATTTTATATAATTAATAAACTGTTATTTTATCAAACTGTATGGATTTATATTGACTACACAATTTATCTTACTCGCGCAAACATCAGGTATCGTGTACAGAGAGGTCAGACATTTCCCGTCGTTACACGTTACGAGCGGAAAGACACGAATCGGCTGAAATTAGAACGTTACCTGGGTTTTTTTTTGAGTGCTCACTTTAACCCAAACCGCCTATACTAAGCTGAGCCTGATATTATTTAACATGTACATCTCTAACCAGGACTGCGTGGTAGGTAGCGCCCATAGAAGTACACATTGCTGGTTGAAATGGACACACGCACTACAAATAAGTTAAATTCTTCATTAAACTTATGCTGTAAGGAATATTCACGATAAATACAGACCTGCTAAATTCACGTTATTACTAAGCATCATGCTATCATCTACTGGCCTATAGCTCTGTAACGTTACCGGTTCTGGATCTTCGTATAATTGACTAACTGTGTTATTATGAACATACGCCATTGCAATATTATGTCTTACACGTATGTCCATAGTAATACAGTTTGTCATTCTGTCCCATTGCAAGAAACATTCAAAGACTTCGTATAATTTTGTTGTCTTGAGGGTAGCGAGTCCATACTTACAGCCAACAATAGAAGTCAGTAACTTACAGTCTGCTGTCAGATAACAACACGAAATTCAGAAATTTCCCAACTAAGTATGAATGAATTTATACAACCGTCTCGTCAAAGATTGTGAGCGCAAGCATCAACTCTTGACGTCTTTACACTGTACTAAATGACGTGGAAGACTGCGATGTGGCAACTACGCAAACAAGACTCATGGAACTGCAACGTAAAAAATTGAATAGTTTTACACAAATGTCGGTGGTAGCATTAATCTCCTCGAATGTTGGTGTACTTTCATACCACTAATGACCATGAGTTTCATTAAGTCAGGTAAAAATACAATAAATATGTTATGAAAATTAACAGTGTCACGGAAAGTGTACGTTAACACAAATTAATGTGTTAAATTGCAAAAACATTGAAAATACAATGAGTATGGTAAGCATTCTGCTGACGCAAAAAATTTCTTCCAGAGCAGTGATTTTGTTTTTATATTTATTTATAGCAATAGAAAAGGTTTGACCCTGTGAAGATTCGAACCCACGTACTTGGAGGTATCAGCCCACGTCAGTAACCTCAAGGTCACCGGTAGCTGATGTCTACAACATAATTGTACAACTAATTCATAGCCACTCCTAGAAATTGTGCAACGATCAAGCTTACTATACCAAATCAACTGGCGTACAGAAAAAAGGTTTAAAATAAGATTCTATGTAATATATTGTACACAGAAAATTAAAAAAAAAAAAAAAACTCTTTATCAACGTCTAGGACGTTGAGAATTCATACAAATGTTTGAAAGTACAGCAATAACCATTTCCCATATTCGATTCGGCATATAAAAAAAATTTAACATAATTTATGTGAGCTGTATAAATTTATGATTATGTTCGACATATGTAAACAAAAAATTCCTCCGTCTGAGGCAATTCGCAGAAAACAGTTACAACTTTTTTACATTCCAAACTATGCGGAGGAACAAGGAACCAAACCACTAGGTCGTAACGCAGCCATGTCGGGAGCCTTTAAATGAGTTGTGTTTAGCCAGGCAGGACGCGCTTCTTATTTTCAAGGTAAGTTGAAAAACTAAATAAAATGTGTAATTCGCAAGACATCACTTTGTGTAATATTTTTTTAATCTTACTTTATGCGTGTTTGATCCTGTGAAGAGGTGTTATAAGTAATGTGAATGTATTAATTGAGACGTGAAAATATAAAAATAAAACACGTACACGTGGGCTAGATTGCCAAGATGGCCATAGTGGGCCATCTTGGGAACCAGGTACATATAGTAGTGATGTGATGAATGCGTCTATACTGAAGACGTTCTCACTTCGTATTATGAACAAAGTATGTTTCAGGATGACATTTAAAGGGTGGCTTTAGGTGTAGATATTATATAAACCTGCTAAGATCTTTAAATCAACACCAAGATAGCGAAATTCTCTTCTAAAGTCAGGTAATACTGGTATCTTAAAATGTAACGTTATTCCAGATGTAAAAACAAGGAAATCGAGAAAGCCACGTCTAGTTCCTAGTGATATGCATGGGAAGAGGAACAAGGAGGGCAGTAACAATCAAGAACATGACAGTGAAACCTCTCTTGTCTGATTCCAAGGACTCTGAGCATGATTCAACATATGAAGACATTGATGTTTCTGACAATTCAGAGCCAGAAAATTAGCAAACATCACCTTCGATATCAGACATCTTGAGGACGCCCAATTTCAAGAAACGTACTAACATTAAAGCTACAGAAAAACATTAGGAATTAAAATACAGAGGCCAGAAAATTGTAGCTTCTCTTTTCCAAGATAACTCGGTTGGATCAAAAGAGAAATAGATTGGCATGAAAAATGAGAATGCGGTCAGATAAGAGATTATAACCAAAACTAAGAAAGCTGTGATTATTAAGAATCACACTAAGACGAATGAGAAGACAACTGAGAACATAGGCAAAATTACTGAGTCCACTCGGAAGAAGACTGAGGTTACAGAGAAGACAGAGTTGAAAGGAATGAGGAAGCGGATGGTAAGGATATCTTAGCAAATGTCAAGTACATCCCAACAAGCTCATAGAACATATCATCAAGAGTCAAGTACATCTCATCAACGGACTAGGACATCCTCCCAGGTAGAGAAACATCGGCAAGAGTTCTAGTACAGCCACCTATGTCGGACTGACCGTGTGGAAGACGTGAGACTCGGCAATCTCTGTTTGCGATACGAACATGAAGCTTGTGAGGGTCTCTCCTGTACCGACTCATTACCAAATTTCCGTTGCGTGTTTTGTAATTACTCAAACTGAATGAGGTGAATATTTTTATTTAGCATTGAACTGTTGCCTATTCTTGACATGTCTGGTTTATTTTCTGAGCTTAGTATCAATGTACCTAGGTTTTTTTGTAGGAGAGTGTGTAGCTTACACGATTATTCCATTCCCTTAAAAAATGGCGAATATTGCATTATACGCAGCTTATAAATGCCTACACAAGGCATGGCCCACCTTAGGTGACCCATGCTGGACCACCTATGTGACCTGTGTTCCAAAGGTGGGCAATGTGGATGCTTGCCCTTGACCGTCAATGGCTTCCGCTGTTTCGTCTAACCTATACACAGTATGTCCTAGAGAAATCTTACATTATTACTGAAGGATCTGAATTGAGTATAAACACACTAGTAAGGTTCTTGTATGTTATACATTACTCATGCAGGACGAACTGAATTGTTTATTGGATATATGTCATTGCTTGTGGATGTTGTTAAATCGCAGGAAACCCACAGTAACACCAAAAAATAAGCAAAAAATACGACCATCCTCGATTTCCCAGATGTCGCAGTCAGTTTGCTGGAGTTCCCGATTGTTCATGTGCCTGAGGACGGGGGAAGAGGCACCCGTTCCTCAAACAAAGCATCTGTTGTCGTCGACGGAAGCCTACTATTATTGATTGTGTTGTTTGTCTTATCTACGCCCATCTTTATCGCAGTTTCATTTGAGTTGTAACCGAGCGAGGTGACGCAACGGCAAGACGCTGTACACGCATTCGGGAGGACCCGTGTTCGATACCCAGTTCCGGCCAACCTGATTTCAGTTTTCATAGTTTCCCAAAATTTCCCCGGGCGAATGCTGGGAGGGTTTCTTAACAAAGGCCATGGCTAATTCATCTCCCAACTGGTGTCATTGTACCAAGTTGTGTCGCCGTCTATAATGAACTCACTGTCTACGAGACGTGAAGTCCACTTACCTTACCTGCCATCACTTGTTTTGTCTTCGTCGTCTGTCGTTCATCACTGTCACCACTGCCATGCTTCTTGTTTGTCCCATGTTTGGTTTGGTATTTCCTTTTTCAAGTTTCTCGTTTTTTTCATTGTATACCAAATATATTACTATTTCGGAATTATTTGCATATTTGTTGACAGCGGTCATTACTGATTTCCTTGATTTGTGTCTTCTCGTATTTTTGCTGCTTATTTTACCGTGCCTAATACTTTAGACGTCACTGTGGGAGTTTCTGCAATTCCATATTTTTCGCTAGCAATAGCGTATTTGCTGCAAAACCCGTCAGTTTGTCATTCACCTATATTGCAAGAATCATTAAAATATCACGTAATTCAGGTTGATCAGTATTTGAACAGTTTCCTATTTCTATTATCGCCATCCAGCGCCTTGGGCAAGCGGCCAGCTGAACGTTCTGAAAACATCCACATAAAACAAGTCTCGCTACTTCTCAAGAAAACTGCAGTTGGGGCAGGAAGTCACTTGGTGATAGCCCCGAGTCTTGTGCTGCCAGTTGGCTTGGATCCACGACCTTCCAGGTCTAAGACACGACATGTAAACAACCGAACATGTTGGATTGACGCTCGGGAGAAAACAAGCCGAGTGTTTGCCAGTGGCCTTCTGCAGTTATCAGATACGTGACCTTCTCTGGCTGTTGGCGTAAACGACGTCAATCTGTCGTCAAGTGAGACATGTCTGCAGTACCGCCAGATGTCCTCGGAGGAAGACTTCGCAGCGATCATAACACGTCAACCTTGCGATGTCTTCCAGAAGACTACGACAAGAACTTTGAGGTTGCTGACTACTGCAGATACTTTCAGGGCATTTTAAAAACGCCATTTAATAATTTGCACCTCACAGAGAAGAACACTAAAGTACGTGGTAGCGAGAAGTAGCTCTCGTGGCTTCTATAAAGTAGGTAAACTTTACTCGGATTCATATTAAGAATTAATAAGTAAATATTAACATTATGCTAGGGCCTGGTTTTATTAACACGCGGACACATAGGTCGAATCCTGCACACTCTCCTCATCCTCTCTACGTACATAAAACTGTATGCCGACATATTTTAATAGTGAACGTGGTCCCGTCTACATTATTGTTTTACAAATTTAATTGTCACACATATTACAAAATATGATACATTATTGCCAATAAGTATTTGTAAATTTTACCAACATGAGAAGACATGTCCACTGTAGGTACACTGTGCAAACATTTTGCACATTTTTCGTTGCATTTGGAAGAGAATTTTTTCAAATACTTTCAAGAAGAGCGAAGTAAAAATAATACCAGTTCAATAGTCTGCTGGTTTTAACTAATTTTCACGTGCAGATTAAATTTTTTTTCAGTTAAAAAGGTGAGTTTTGGTGTAGTGTTAGAGATCTTAATCCTAAATACAGCTGATAACCTAAGTTACGTTCAATCAAAACATTTTGTAATCGTTGCTCAGTATTCTCAGTTTCAATGTTATCTAAACTCTTGCCTAAATTACAGCTTCAAAGGTGAAAGTCATAATTCAAATATAAAAAAAATATTTTATGTCAAGACCTGTGCTAATATTTGAAGTTTCTTTTTTCTCCGTGATGAAAAGTTTTGTTAAGTTAGCTTTTGTAATTATTCATCATATAAGTCAACTGAACTGAGCGACGCAAATGATAAGTTACTTTAAAAGTGAAAAAACCCTAACAGTCGATAAAAGCAGTTTAGCTTACAAAAGTTACGGAAGAATCCGAAATTGGTAATAAATTATTACGACATTCATCCTTGAAAATTAAAATATATATATATTTAATGATTACTAATTCTATTATAATATTCGTTGTTAGTTTTTATCCATTAGATAAGCGGTACTAACAAAGTAGTTGATGCTCTATTCAGTATGTTAACATAAAGTTACATTTGTTATTTTGGTTAACATATAACGGAAATGTCTACGATTCTCGTCGCGTTCCTTTAAAGGATTTATTGTTGGAGATTAGATCAGGGGAAAAAACGACTGGTGTATGCGTTGCTATTCACTGCTAACTTCTCTGTGTGGGCTTTGTAAAAACCTTAGCACGAAGGTGTGAGGACGGGTCGTGCTGAATGAACGATGTCCTCTCTATCCATATTCACACGCGTTACGCCTCGCACGTGTATGACGAGGGTGAAGGGGAGGAAGGTTGGCAGAGGGTGGGGGGGAGAGTTCACGTTAGGCCCAGAGGCTAAGGGGCTGTATCTTCACAGCCATCCCTTACATCGCAGTGACACGAGACCCATGGCGCACAATGCAGGGGCCAGTGATTTATAGCGGCTACAGGTCAATGTTGGCTCCCCTCTGAATATCGCCTGACGTATATGCAACTGGCTCAGCAGGTTTGCTCGGCGGGTTGACTGTCGGGAGATTTACAGGCGGCGGCAGGCCATAGTAAGGGCGACCCACGGGGCGAGTGGGAGGGATGGGTCTCCACATTCAGAGAATGACAATGAACTGAAAATCTCCTCGTCCATTAGGTGCGGGCGTAGAAAATATCCGTCAGAGATGTCAGGAATGTGTCAGTTCAAAATCTTTTCACTTAATACAGATTATGTACAGTTAATTTCACTCGATCGAAGAACGTGATAATTTAATTCGGTCTTGAGACTAAATGAAAATACAAGATACATTCTGTACAAATAAGTTAAACAAGAAACAAAACACAAAATAATAACACATATTTATCGGTACATCAGGCAAGCTCTGAATATATTAATGCAATTTTATATGTGGCTAAATTTTGATCAGCTCTCACTCGTATCGAATATCCACCTTTGACGCGTGGGAACATCGTAGCGATAAGAGCCAGTGTCCCACGCTTGACGAGAAGCATATCGCCTCTATTCGCAGCGCGCCAAACTGGCGTGCAAGGTTTGCCTTCTAGTCTTTATCCTACGCGAATTTAGCGGTGACCACAACATTTATTTTATAATAGTATGAAGTAAAGACCAACGCATGCCTCTCGTTTCGCACTTTACGAATTCAGGTAATAGTTTAGGAATTACAGCAGTAAAATAAATAGCCATTTTGAGGGAGGCCCGGAAATCATGTACCTAACAAGCATGCTGAACTTTTGGAAACATAGAAGCATGGTTTCAAGTGTGTGTTATTTTCGTAGATAAACATAATATGAATAAGTTAAGCAAATTTTGTAAAAAATAATACGCCCGACACGCTGCAACGTCGCCCATGCGCCAGTCGAGGACTCCTCTTAAGGGGCCCGCCTACATAGTGCCTTAGCGGCCGTTCGACCTCATGGACGTGGAGTTTCCCCCACAAAAGCGGGATTGGGTCAACCCCTGTTGTGGAGGAGGTTGTCTCTCGCTCTCTATGTTGTCCTCTCGGCTCGGTCTCGCGAATCCTTCAATATTCCACAACACTGGCTGCATATTTGCACAGGACACATATTACAAGAACAAGATTTCCTCAAAATGTTCAGTTGTTACAAGGTAGAAACAGTCACGGGATCGAAAACTAAAGGATAGATCTACTAAGGTTAAATGGTTTTAAGTAAAAATAACAAAAATAACGGCATTACACAAGCCGGAAAAGGCACTAATTTGGAATGTTAAGACCCTTTTTTTCTAATTACTTAAGAAACTGATAGAACTGAAACCATTTACCCTTAGTGTGAGGTACCTTAATATATTTTATATGTCAAACACACAATCTCACGACTAATGTTTTCTGTGAAAAAAAACGATTCTCCTGAACCTCTACATCACAACTTTCATGGCCGGTAGGCGGGCCCCTTAACATCTACGTCTTTAGCTCTGGTGAGGAGTGACAGGATGCTAGTACGAAGCAGCGCCGGAATTAAGGAACATGAAAACAGGACATTCACAAGAAAACACGCCGACCAGCGGCATCATACGGCATGATTCCTACATGGGAAAATCCTGGGACCGACCCCGTCGGCAATCGAACCAGTATCGCTATGGTGGGAGGCGAGTAACCTAGCCACTGGGCCAACCGCGGCTCCACAATATGTTTCTAAAGAAGAGTCCAACAGCCAATGCGGCGTTCAGCTTGTTAAAACCATTGATAAGGTTTCACAAAGTCTGTCGGATGCGATTGTCTTTACTATATAGTTTCGTGTGTCGAATGTGTTAACGGGAAAATTTCTCATCGTACGATTATTTCTTGCTTGACTAATGTATGTACAAAATAGTGCAGGAAATGTATTAAATAAACCATCATCAATTACTTTTACTGTTGTGTGTAGATATTGGCATGTTCACTGCCGTGTAGGCTAGCCTCCAAGAACATGTGTGTATTCAAGCAGATATTATCTGCTCACTGGCTGCTCGATGACACAGTGATACCGCATTATTAGAGACATGCAAAATTCTCGTTATTTTCTGACATCTGACTAGATTCCTAGTGACTATAGGCTTGTTCGACGTCTCCCGCTGGCCGATATTGTCGTGGCTTACCGCGGAGAATACTTACAAGGTAGAGAGGCCAATTTCTGTAAAGACGTAACACACGTACATGACAACACATACAAGTACGTGGCCAACTGAATCGCATATTATGCTCTGTTATGTATAGGGAAGTGAAGTTTAGTCTGCTACCAAATAATAATGCGAATTTTGCATGTCTCTACAAATGATTGAATCTGCATTTTGATGATTCTTCACAATTGGCTCAGGACTCTTCAGGAGATGTCAAATACGAACGTGCCTCTAGTTTACTGTTGATTGAACTCTGACCTGTACCAAAAACAAAACGCTAATTTTTCAGGTCCGTAGTCATATGATGTACGGGTATATGACGTGATGCTGATTCAAGGCGGGAAAAAGTTAATTTTCTGCTGAGCTCCAATGCTTTTCTTTAGTTATTGGTGCGTGTCCCCAATTGACTGAGCGACAGCAAGCTCTGGTGAGAGAACGTTTGTAATTCACCTTATAACAACTAAGGCGTGACACATAAACGTCACCCAGACTACAGGGCGCATTACGATACAGTTTTGGAAGATATACTGACAGAAAATATCTTAGTGATTTCCCATTGTCTTTACGAAAGTTACCTTTAAGTAATTACACGATACGTGGAAAGTAAGTCATACAGACGCATACTGAATTGTGTGAATGCAACATGATTTGTTAGAATGATTTTACATTACTCCTTTGGCCGAGATGATATTGCTTAGTAATAGCAAATAATTTTGGTTTATGACGTTAACGTTTGTGTATATACGATTTAAATATGATACACCACAACTTCCATATCATTTTATTAGGCCTACATATTTGTAGCAGAATAATAAATTTAAACAATGCCAATATTTTCATAAAAACAACTGCCGTATAGTGGCACCACACAAATATATAGACACAATCACTTCTCCAGTTCAACCACCTGCAAGCTATAATCCAGTGCCCTCTGTATACTCGGACCTCGATTGTATATTCAGTGATAAGTAGAGTCACGATTTTATGGCGAAAATATTTTTGCAACATTTGGTTTCGATGCGTCATGTGCACACCTGCAGCTCTGCTACATCGTCTGTGGTTGGATGATTTTACTCTCACTGGCCTTGGCAAATTATAGACGTACAGACTCACAATAATCTTATTCTGATTGGTGCAGTCAAATGAGAAACATGCCTGAACAAAGACACGCTGCCAATAACCTTGAAACAGAACTGCCGATGTGCACGTGAGTCACTGAAACAAAGTGGGGCAAAAATCTTTTCGCGACAAAATCGTGGCTCTAACTATCACACTTCAATCTTGACTCATTTGACTCCTCCTGGAAGGCTTTGAGCCAATAATACAGAAGCTACTACCACGACACTGTGTCAGTGAACTACCAATGAGAAGCTGATGTCAGCTTGACTACGCAGCAGTTCTTGGAGGTTATCCTACATGTCACTGAACAGGTGAATTATTCCGGCCTCTATTCTTTAGTTATAACTAGAGTCCTGGAAATGTCGCGTATTAAACTGAGGAGAGGTTGGATTTCTAAGTCATGTATATGTTGGAAACTTTTTATATCGGGTCATTGGTTATTCAGCGTGACCTTGAGGACTAGGAACCAACGGCGGACAAGCATTAAAACACTCATGGACTACCGCGCTACATCGTCAAATGGTCAAATGCTCGCTCACTGTAGCAACAGGCAATTTATCTGAGGACATAGTGTATACAGTAATGTGCAGTTCATCCTGCTGGTTGTTGAACGCGCCAGTCATCCGCGACTCTAGTAATGTGCTACGTGTATTTATTCTAAGGCCGTTACTATTATACTACACAGAAAAGCCCGTATTGTGGTGGCCACAAATTGATTTCCAATATGGACCTCACCAAAATTTTTTGTAGTAGTTACAAATATTTTTGTAGTCAATGCAAAAACCTTGTTCGGAGCAGCAAAAAAAATTTGTAGTCTCCGCAAAAAAAAATGGCAGGGTCCATAATGACAAAATATTTTGTGGTGACGAATAATTTTTTTTAGTGTAGGGCAATCACAATTACGTAATTCCGACAGTGACCGCATGTGATTCTAGCACAGGAACCTAAAATGCGGGATGCAACCAAACACGAATACTGGCCCGACAAACAGTGTTTTCAACAACAGCTTGTTATAGATTCTTGCTGTTTTACTAACGTGTAGGCACTTTGGAAAGTACTAGTTAAAGAGTACACATAAAATAGCATCTTTGTGACGAGAAACAATCCATAAATTATTCTCGACACTGTAGGACACACATTTATTACATCATGCTTCCTTTGCTATATATGAAGATCAAGTTTTCAAAATAAAATATGTCCACTAAATACATCAAACGAATTAAACATATTTCCTATAAAACTATGACGAATTATTCAAGAAAATGTTGTCATACTTGATATCCCAATAAAATTTATCAGACGATACTTTCAATCAAAACCTAACATCTCCAGCGCAAAGTAATTTTGCCGCACGTGAAAAATCTAAAGCGAGACTTGTCCATTATGTTCATTTACAACTACGTATATACATTACAATTTAATTTGTTTCGCTGACAATACGAACGTAGTGTAATACTGATGGGATTCAGTTGCTTGGACGTACTCCATTGCGAAACATATGCTGTCAAAGAAAACTAAATGTAATAGAAAAACATGTAAGCAGAGTATGCTTTAGTCAACATGACTGTAGACTAAAGCTCACTCTTCTAATTTATGTTTTTCTATTACTTTTTCTTTTACAGTCATCTATAACACAATACTCTATGTCCAAGCAACTAAATGAGTAATGCACTCCCATTGCACAATTTTTTTTTTCAAAGATTATACTGTAATACTTCGTATGTGTTATATTCATAAATATAATTTAAAAAAATTTTAATGTCATAATAATTAACTTGTCATACTTAATTTTCACGCCTAGCGAGGCGACGCAACGATAACGCGTTAGACTCGCATTCGGGAGGACTCGGGTTCGAACCCCCGCTCCCATCATTTTGATTTCGGTTTTATATGGTTTCCCGAACTCGCTAAGTGCTGGGATGGTTTCCTTAACAAAGGCCATGGCCAACTCCTCTCCCAGCTGCTGTCATTGTACCAAGTTGTGTCGCCTTCTATAATGGCCTCACTGTTGGCGAGACGTGAAGCCCACTTATCTTACCTTATTTAATTTTCTTCAGTATACCAACTATTTCCGTTTCCTTGTAAATCGTGCCGGACGATGCCGCTGGTCGGTGGGTTATCTCGGGGATCTCCCGTTTCCTCCACCCATTCATTCCGGCACTGTTCTATACTCACATCATGTCACCCCCCCCCCCCTGAGGTGCTAAAGACCTCGACCTTAAACGCTGACCAAAATATCTTCATTCACTCACTGTTTCATGTAAAATTGTCTAAGGTGGCCATATTAGGTTTTGAAAGACTGCTCCTAATAGATGGGTGTACGCGGCCTGAGGTGTAGCTTGCAAGCACTCGCTATCTGACTGGAGACGGTGGCTCGAACACAAGGCCGTAAATCGCTCCCTTCGTCGACCACAGGCATGGCTGGCATCCGAACCAGGTGGTCGCGGAGGCGAGGCGAGCAGTAAAACACGCCCAGCCTGAAGCACCGGGACCGCACTACCTCTCATGTCATAAAAGGTTTTACACCCGAAAATAAAATTCCAGCCGAGTTCGCGACGCGACGCGGTGCGGTGTTCTGGAAGCTCGCACCTGGCGTGGGATCTCGGGTAAGTTCGCTCTGATCAGGAAGGCAACCTCACTGGAAACTATTTCCCTTCGTCCTAGCAAACACCTCCTCACACTTCCTCTCATTCGAATTGTTCCCAGAGGCGCACGCTGTAAATATTACTTTCTACCCAGTATCGGTTCTGAAAACTGGATCACTTTGCAACTGTAGGGATAACCAATAACGTCGCCACCTGCCATGCGCTTTAAAAGTGTTAGCAGTTTGTTCGTAAATACGTTTTTACGAAACTATCGAACATGCGCACATTTTATCCATGTACTAAAAGAAAACATGCTTTGGACAAGGACGGAATGTTGTCGTTAAGACACCATGCTCATTAAAGACACTGTTCCGAAACCCTCCAACATAGATAAAAACGGAATTTCTACGCTATCGTTACAGATGATGGTTTATCGCGGGAAAACTTGACTGTTTGCTGGATTTTAATACACGTTCAGATTATAAGAAGATACAGGAAATTTCGCGAAAAGGTTTTGCAGCACTATGTTCCAGTGTCTTACGAGCGCACCTGTATCTCTGCTTTGTGGCCAGTGATTGGATGTCGTAACATACAACGTCTGGAGGTTAAACCCACAAATCACAGACGTGATGTGTGGCAGTTATACGTGTACTGATTGGTACAGTCAAATGAATAACGACTCTGCATATAAACACTCTGTTAATAGCCATGAAGTTGAGCTGCAGGTGTGCTCGTAAGGCACTGAAACACAGTGGGACAAAAATCTTTTCACCAAAAATTCCCGTCCCTACGTATAAGATTATTACTGGCTTTCTCTTGTATGTGGAGCTGTTGCCCTATTTCACTGAGCCAATAAGAATCCCGCTACTGTAATATTTGGTACCTGTTGTTGGTCTGCAGACAGCTACGTTATGTCAGACGTGTATCGCCAAATCATATACGAGGCAAGACACTACAGCGTTTTCAAGGATATGTTGACACAAAACATTGTCGCGCTATTCCTTCGTCTCTTAACTATCGCACTTCGAAACGTACTAACCAGGTGTATGTGAAACTCAGGTACAAACGTTTCTGCACACTTTCCAACAATACAATTGTATGGCCACCGTTTGAAGGCCCATTTGAAAATGTATCGACGGGAATATTGTACGCTATTTCAGTGCTTGGCTTGTTGTGGCGATGTGGCATTTGATGCTCGCTTCAAGGCCACCCTTATAGCTTTGTCACTTCTGTGCACCTCCCGTGCAGGTGGACAGCACCCGTAACTACGTAACCAAAATGTCGTTTGATAAACACGGTCAAGTAAAATAACGTAGTTTACGTCTCATCTATAACGAGGTCATCAGAGACGGTGACACACAGCTTGACGAAATGGCAAGAACTGAAACAGGAATCGGCCATGGCCACTGTTGAACCTACGTAGCATGTGCCTCAATCGATTTGGAAATAAAATGGGGAACTGAAATCAGGATGCCCGAAGATATAAATTGAACCCGGTGTCTTCGGAATACGAGTGCAACGTATAATCGTTGCACCACGTCCACTCGGTGTTCGGTAAAGAAATAGCCAACTTCATCCACGGAGGAAAATTTTCAAGTTTTAAACCTAATTGTAACAGTTTGCTGTTTTTTTCTTTTTCCCTACCAAGTGGACACGAAACCAATAGTTTGATGGATTCAACATGCCTCTGTAATTTGACATTGTACAACTGAGAAAAATATTATTTATTACGTGTGGTCGATCTAAGTGAAAAATAAAACAACATACACGTGATAGATTTTAAAATTAATGCCCGACCACATGAAATAACATTAATTTTTTTTCGCGCTTCGCACATAAAAAACGTTTTGTGAAAATGTCCCAAGGCAGTATACGTGTATCCAGTCACCCAATTTTACGGTTATGTAAGTATTTCACGCATACACAGGACTGTATATTACATTTACCATACTTCATTCCACCTGTCGTTACCTGTGCTAAAGTCAAGTGTTTTACAAAGTTAGTTTCGAAAGCCATGGCAACTATATCTAGAGGTGATCTAGAGCCACTATTTTATGGTGAAAAGATTTTTGCAACATTTGGTTTCGATGCGTCATGTGCACGTCTACAGGTCTGCTACATCGCCCGTAATTGGATAATTTTACTCTCACCTGCCTTTGCAAATTACAGACGTAAGGAGTCACAATAATATTCTGATTGGTGCAGTCAAATGAGAAACGTGTCTGAACATAGACACGCTGCCAATAACCTTGAAACAGAACTGCCGATGTGCACGTGAGTCACTGGAACGAAGTGGGGCAAAAATCTTTTCGCGACAAAATCGTGGCCCTATGGATGGCATATAGTGAAAATGTTTTGTGTCAACATACCCTTGAAAACGCTGTAGTTAATTGCAACACGTGAGATTGGCCGATGTTTGTCTGACACAACATAGTTATCTGCAAACCAATGACAGGCGTCAAATATTACAATAGCGGTATTCTTATTGGCTCAGTCAATTAGGACAACAACTCCACGTACAAGCGAAAGCCAGTAATATTCTGGTAAGTTGAACGAGCGTTGAAACCCAGCAGACAGTCAAGTTTTCCCGCGATAGAGATGGCGGAGAATCGCGAGAATGTTTTCTGTCAGCGTATTCTGTAAATCTGTGTAGCGTCCTGCGTCATGTATTATTGGCCGACAGTTATGTGGCACAGTCTAGTTGTTTACACACGAATCACAGACGTCCAGTAGTAGCACACCAGAGTCATCATTGGTCTAGTCAAATAGCGGCTCGCCAGTAACGAAATAAAGGTGTCAGAAATGAATACATTACACTGAAGCCTAGCAGACAGTCAACTATTCTCGCGATAAATCACCTTCTCTGACCAGCATACATAACTATATCCTATCGTCCAGGAACGACCCAACACAGTAAATAGACTTGTAGAGTTGAAAATAGTCAAGTGTGTTAGGAAGGTGACACAACAATTCGTGGTTTCACTGACCTGTAAGATAGCTTCCAAGAATATATGTTTACCCGAGCAGAAGGCCTCTGATAATTAGCAGCTCGCACAGTGGTACCACATAGTTGGACATGTATTTAGTTACTTCTCTAATGTTGGCTTTGGTTTTTCCTGGGAGGTGTCTTAATAAGACAAGAGCCAATCGCAAAGGCAGCACGAACATAACGTTATTTGAAATCTAGCTTGCACCCGTAGCAAAACGCAATTTTTAAGGTCCCTAAATATACAAAGATAAACACGGCAGTTTCAAATCGCTGAAATTGTTTTATGCTCGTGGATCCAGTATGTACGTTTAAACAACATGTACACATAACATGCTCATTACAAATATTCTAGGATTTACGATTTGCTATGTAGCAGGCAACTAAACAGTCGTCATATTCGTTCATTTCATTTTATTTTTGTTATGTAATTTTTAAGATATTTTTATCACAATTTTGTTAACTCGCTTTCTTCTCTATTTGTCTGATCGGTACAAATTATGCTTCTATAAAATTGATTGGAAACTGTTACACACACATGACTAAAAAGCAGCAATTAATATTTAAAATAAATAAATTATCATACTATGTCTTTGACAATGTCTTATAAGTAAAAAAAAAATATATAATTTCTCCAGTTAAATTACTGACAGTATTGTAAAGGGAAAACATGAGCGCAAACATCAGAAGATATTAAGGAATGTACAGAGAAGATGTCGTTGAGAAAACTCGCACAAGAATTCATATTATTTGAGTGCAATAACATTGTTAGCAATTTAGGTGAACTCTTTCATTGTATATCCTTTGGAATGATTTCTGGAAATCACAATCAGGATGGACGGACAAAGAGTCGAGTCTGGGAGTTCTCGAATACGAATAAAGAAGAGTGTTTTAAGTTAAGAGAAGAATTTCAAACGTTTGATTAGTCGTGTGCTTGAAAAATTAATATTGGTTTTAGAAGATACTTTAATTCGTTTCTTAGCACTAACACAACCTTCCCCACACAGTAAAGTGTCAAAATGCGTAGGAATGACTAGTTCTACGTTCATGAATCAGAAACAACAGATCGCTAACGAGCATCAGAATGTAAGGAACTTCTCCCGGCGTGACTACAATATTTCACGATGCTACTTATGATTCAAGAAACTAACTACCACACTCCCGAGAAATTTAAACCACTTCCGTGAGAGGAATTTGTTCCTACTCAGAGAAGTTGCGTGCCCAAGTGTCTTAAGTCTCGGAAACATTTTCACAACTTGTCCCTTAGTAAACAGCAAAACATTCTCGTGTTTTTAGAATATTTATAACGTCTCGCTGTCCAAGGGTGCGGTTCACCGAAACTTTCAATTGTTTCAGTAATTTTTATATTTGCACGATATACGGCTTATTCGTACACTTAGTTTCCTTAGTTTTTGTAGGTATAAAGATATGTCAATTTCCAAATATGCATAAAATGCGTTAAATGAAAACGAACTGATTTACCGAAATAAAATAATTCACATTTGAACAACAGTGTCACGTGTTACGTCAAGACCTGTATAAAAACCGCATTGAGTTTTTCTGTCTATTAAAAAATTTACTGAATCTGAATTTTATTTCTGAAATTTTAAAAAGTCGATAGTTGTGCCCTCATGCCTGCCACATCACCTCTATGTGCAGGGAACACACTCTCCTGAACATGACTATGTGCAGGGAACACACTCTCCTGAACATGACTATGTGCAGGGAACACACTCTCCTGAACATGACTATGTGCAGGGAACACACTCTCCTGAACATGACTATGTGCAGGGAACACTCTCTCCTGAACATGACTATGTGCAGGGAACACTCTCTCCTGAACATGACTATGTGCAGGGAACAC